>BQNB010108460.1:0-22948 GCA_026074375.1 Tanacetum coccineum
CATATCACAATTAATACTTTTATTTCTTCTTATCAATAACCAAATGGCAATCAGGTTTGACAATGGTTTTATCTTGAACCTCTCTGATGTAAGAGAAAATATTATCTTACGTGTTCATATTATTAGAACTTCGATGTAACCAATGCGCAATAAACCAAAGGTGATCAACATGGAACTCATCATAATGGAGGAACATGTATGACACATAAATCGATATCAGCTTTGGTTACAAAATTTGAATCATTTAATAAAATATTTGATTTCTCCTTATATTTGTGTATTTTGAATATCCTACTTACAACGAGAGACGGATTTCTATTCATTTCGAGAATCAACGTGTGGTGTTTCTGGATATTACATGTAGTTTTTTCAGCTAGTTAACAAAGGTTGACCGTTGAGTGTTGACCGTTGACTGTTGACTATTGACTATCGGTTACCCCATAAGAGGCCCATGGCCCATTTAGCTTTTAGGGTTTCACTTTTTCTTGTCCTATAAATACTCTTGTATTCTCTTTGTTATGTACATAACAAGTTCAATACAATGTAAACTTTTGGTTCATTATCGCTAATCAATTCAAGTATACTTTGCATTGTATCTTTAGTTTCTACATGGTATCAAAGTCAGGTTCAAGACGAAGAAAAAGAAATGAAAAATAAGGGTTTCATATGTTGGTTGTCTAAATGCGTATGCTAATTAGATCCTGTTTAAAACTTCGTTGTTTGCTATTATGGATGAAGCTTCTGCATTCATTAACTGTATGGTGCAAACATAATTTGCAGCTGTAGAGACTTAACGACTATAACAAATACCAATTCAGAGATATCAAGTTCACGTGATCTTTTTTTGACATTGTTTAACCACACACCTAAGAAGGGACTCTAACATCTCTTGGATCAAGTCCCCAAACTTCCCCCTGCCACTATCTGACCTTTCTTGCCTGCCCTTAGTGCTACTTCCAATGATATTATTATGCTACCTGAGATTCATGATTGCACATACATATTCTTTACACTACATAAACAATATCACAAAAACTTAGAACTTTACATACCACATGCTTACTTAAGAAAACATAAAAGACTGAAATAATGTTTTCATAAGTATACCACAACAATTACATTGCCAAAGAATAATATTAGTTAAAATATTATTTCAGTCTATTATTGTGCCTAGATACCTCTCGCTCAGCTTTTGCAAATATCCAAAATATAATTAGTGAAACTTAACAATATTGCAAGCAGAAAAACATAGAGCACAATACAAATGGTTAAGCTGCTTACCAATTTGAAATGTTGATTGTCAACTCCACGTTCCTTGACTAAGTCGGTAGCTGCAATTATCGTGCCACCTGAAGATGAAGGCCTAATATGCATTCTATTGATGAACATTTGCGTTAGCGTGTTCTGTCACATTCATCATTGCAGAATATATCCACGCACATTGATTTAGATACATCATTGGTATGTAAATGTAAAATTGATATGGATCATAATAAGGCATACTTACATGAGCAGGTAATCTGTATTTGTATGAACTTATACTCATGGGTCAAGACTAGTAGCCCTCTTCAATGTTTGGACAACAACACGAAATTATAAGCAAAAGTGCTTTGTGCCAACATCTTCTATATGAGTTTGACTAATGTAAAACAAAATTACCTCATACCCCTTATACTTGATAAGCTCTTTCAATCGATCCACAACGTATATCCGTCCTTCATCAAAATAACCAAGATCATCGGTATGCAGCCAGCCTTGTTTATCCATGGCTTGTTCTGTTGCCTCTTAGTTATGGAGATATTCTATATTCACATATTAATGATAGTATCTATGAGTTGTATATCAAAATGGTTTTAATATTTGTCCAAAAATAAATAATTCGAAAACTATACCTTGCATTAGATTCGGCCCACGAACCCATATTTCACTGTTAACTTTTGTTTTAAGAAACTAATTAGGTAGATGCTTACGATTGTAAACCAACAACATAAAATCAAAAACAAAACTTTTTCACACCCATTATCCTTAATTCAAAATTAATCATATTCTCAAATTAAAAGATAAGAATAAAAATGAATTACCTCAACAAAGCTTGGTCCTTATGAAAGCATTTCGTCGAAAACTTCATAGGCATGCAATTTTAAAATCTTACCTTAAGAAATAGAGAGCATGGTCCATATGAAAATAGCCAAATTGTGTTCTTGTTGTTCTCTTTGTCTGGCCATATGAGATTAACAATAAAACGATTTATTTAAATTTACCTTCATGTGAAGATGGAAAATGCATAAAATGAACAAAATTGTGATAAAACTTACCTTCATTTGTTTTTGATAGATTATCAAAAACAGTATGAAACAATTTTATTTAGACATTTCATCAAGCATGTTTTATGCATATAATTAGGACCACCACAAACATGTTGAGAAAGCCTTCTAAACATCTGAAGCATTAAGAAACTAATAATGATCCAAATTATGCCAAAAACAAAAAAAAACACACAAAACATCATATACTTGAGCATATTCAGGGTCAAATTCACAAAAGCATCAAATTGAAACACCTAAACACAAACAAAAATGGTTTACCTTGTAATCAATATGTTTGCCAATTCTTCACCTCCATCTTCCATTAAAAAACAAAAAATAGTAAAAAACAATGACAGCACAATGGCTTTCTCAAGAAACTGATATGTGTTAAATATGGTATAAAATGTGAAAGAATAAAACAAATGTTACTCCTTAATGGTAGTTAATTTGGAATCTTTTTGCATTTTGTAACGCCAAAACCTTCATGTGCATTCATGGATCTGTAAATGAAGAATTACATTCATGGCTATGGTAAGTCAACCGTGGATATGAACTAGAAAAGTGAGTTTTGATCGAAGTTTTTGGTTTTGAGTCATAAATACAGCCGTATTAAATGTCAAAACTGAATCTTATATTATACGAGGCTTTTAAACCCAGGCGATGCCCCGGATGAGTTATGAAGTTGCTAATAAACTGCTTAATTCTGCTTATTAAACTACTTATTATCGGCTTTAAAATTGCTTATTAAATCTGCTGGTTTGTGTGTTATTGCAGTTTGCACACATTGTTCAAGTGTGTGACATATATTTGTCACTATTTATATGTATATCATGACTAATGGTTCAAGCTTACTTGTATTTGTCATGCATTCCAAATTCATATGTGGCTAAATAATATTACCAGTTAGCTTTAGCCACATAATGTTCGAATGTGTGGCAATACAGTTCTAATGGTCACGCAATCAAAATTTTCATGTGTGGCAAATTAGTAAATGTTGTCTATTTTGGTACCTTTAGCCACATAAATATGTGAATGTCTGGCCGTTCCATTTTGCCCATGTGTGACCAAATACACTTTTTGTACTAGTGGTATACGTTAAAATATCATCTATATCGTAGTAACTCACCTAAACGCACAAAAAAACACATTAGCTTATCATATATAATAGTAACTATAGTATCATCAATATTGTATGAATCACATATAAAAAAAACTAACCAAAAAAGCATTTGGCTTATCATATGTAAATTGTAACTAAAGTAATTTATCAAATAAAAGACCTAATTTATACGCATACAATAATAATTTTACGTTATCACGTAAAAACAATAACGAAAAACTCATGGGATATTTGAAAAAAGTCAACAAAGCTAAAGAAAATAATCCTTTTATTTTTCAGTCATATAATTAATTTATTTATAAATAACTTCTAACACAAACTTGACACGTGGATTTTGTAAACACTGAGTTTTGATCGATGTTTTTGGTTTTGAGCCATAAATACAGCTGTATTAAATGTGAAAACTGAATCTTATATTATACGAGGCTTTCAAACCCGGGCGATACCCCAGATGAGTCACGAAGTTGCTAATAAACTGCTTAATTCTACTTATTAAACTACTTATTATCGGCTTTAAAACTGCTTATTAAATCTGCTTATTGTCTCGTTTGTGTGTTATTGTAGTTTGCATATTGCATTTGCAGCTTGCATATGCACATTGCATTTGTACATTGCATTTGCAACTTGCATTTGCAAGCAAGCATTTGGACATTGCATTTGCAGATTGCATATGCACATTGTATTTGTACATTACATTTGCAGCTTGCATTGCAAGCAAGCATTTGCGCATTGCACTTGCACATTGAATTTGCAGGCTAAAGTACTTATTAAAACTTTATTAAAAGTGAAACAAGTTAAAAATAAGCAGAGGGAGAAGAAGTCACGGTTTAATAAGCAGTTTCTATAAGCACTATTTAAGCTACTAGCCAAAAACAATGAGGCTTAAACTTCTATACTACAAAGAAAATGCATTACATTAACGAATAGGTTACTCTTGCAAGATGGTAACCCGCTTGACTTCCATAAGGGAGGTCGCGAGTTCCATTCTCACTAGGGTGTAAAATCTTTTTTTATTTTCTTGTTATGAATATATTGGTCACATCCGATTTTACAAATGCAGTAATTCAGGAGTAACTTGTAAAGAAGAAGCTAAAAGGCGCAATTCTGGAGATTAAACAAAGACATTTGAAGAAAATAGTAATCTGCTACTATACGCCGTATCCAACAAGGAAGGTAATGATCAATTCCCTATATGGCATATCACTCAATTCCTTATACGCCGTATGCACAAACTGATACAAATTAATGTGATTGGTGCAATTAATCCTAATTGACTTAATTATATGGCGTATTAACTCCTCTATACGCCGTATGCACAAACCTCTCGAACTCTAGTTGGCGGTATCTAGTCTTTAGGTCGATTTTCAAGTAAACGCTAGATCCTCATAGTTGATCGAAAAGATCATATATACTAGGTAATGGTAACGGTTCTTCACAGTTAGATTGTTCAATTCTTGGTTGTCGGTATACATCCTGAAGGATCTATCCTTCTTTTTGACGAACAATATCGGAGTTCCTTAGAGTGAGGAACTTGGTCTTACAAATCCTTTTGAGTATACGGCATACTATGCCAGAGACGGTCAACTCTCTTTCTCTCAACACATAACATGCCTCCAAGACTCAGGTTATCCCGCTCCAACGTACCAATCCTATCAAACAACTCTGCTTACTAGCAACTATCGATGCATATCCATTACTCCTATTGCTTCGAATCGTTAAGGTTTCATCACCTAAGGGGATACGAACGATATTTAATCACAATTTCTCATGGCGTGGTACTTTGTTAACCAACCTATACCGATGATATCGTCGAAACTACTCAAATGTCGGTATCAACTTCTATAATCTTTCTGTCGGCTAACTCAATAGAGTACCTAGTGTCTATGGTGGATGGGACGATGTCACTTAAAGGGCTAATCTTAGCGGAGGTGAGGCTTCTATCAACCAGGTTTCATGTACTTGCAATAATTTCTTCCTTTGCTTCAACTTCGGGTCCATCAAAAGTTTGGTCGATACGAGAATCTCATAATTTAGGTGATTCTAACTCACGAAGAGGTAAGTATATTGAAGGGAATCTTCTAGTTCTATTGGTTATAATCCAATTAGAGTGATTAGTCTATTACGTTCTAAGTTCTTACAATTCATAACTATCATGACTACAGAGAGCGTGATTTGGTCTCTCGGCTAAGGGTGAAGATAACTACGATCACAAAACTATGATTTCCTTATATTTAGTATCAGTATTTTTGAACCATAAGTAATACCTTTATGGTTTATGTAGTTTTAAAATCTTTATTTTTACAAAACGAGTTGTACAACAAATGTTTATGCATTAAGATAACCTCAAAAGACAAGTTTTATAAAGATTTGACGACTTACAAAGATTGAAGGTTTTAAAATGATGAACAACAAAAAAACAACCCAAATGTTGTGTTTTAACTACCCAAATATCAATACTATAAATAAAACTTCAAGGTCATAAATGGTTTTTGATAAACGGTTTGGAGAGGAAAAACAAAGGATAAGTGTGTTTTTCTTTATGAAGTGAATGAATAATAAATGAAACATGCCTTTGGTTTATATGGTGTGCACTAGCTTAACTAGTAAGCAAAAACAAATAGCAAGAGTGTGTGTGGTGTGTTTATGCGTCAAACAAGGAGGACCAATTTGATCTACCAATCAAACTAGGTGAGTACATGTCCTTGTTCCAACTATATGGGAATGTTGTCTCATGTTTATGAATTCAAAAATGGTATCCTAGACATGTATGTGTGTGTGCTCGGTTAGGATGAGCCAAGGGGGGACCAATTTGGTCTCCACAATCCAAGAGTTAGTGCTTCATTTTTGATTTAATTTCCATAGCTTCATGCATGCATAATTTGATCATGTAAAGCACGTATCACGCAACTAACAAAAACGAGTAACAACATCACGAGAAATTATGAAGTTTTAAAAATTAATTAACAACGTAAAAATGCGTCTACTGATGAAAGACTATGATGATTCGATGCACGGATCACTTTCGGCAATGATTCTTAGTAAATAACGGAACAACTCCCCGGTTACCCGTAAAAATAAATTAAACGAAAATTTAAAATTTCAAACTACCAATCAGAAACGGCTACCGTATCATCGGTAAAAATTTAGAGTGTGACAACAGCTAACTATTACAACCAAAAATTTTTTCATCAATGTAAATATTCAATCTATTAAATTAGATGCAATATAATATCCATCTATTTATACATACTACCTTTGTACGGAAATTTTTCGCTTTATTCCACTATGTAACATGGTTTTCATAACTAAAATTAACGAGCTCACACAACCTACCTATGTCATCTATATCTATGTTTATATCATGTAAACATCCTAATATATCTATTCTATCCCTAAGTATCATTTTTACCAAAAACGTTATCCATTTTAACAACGTATCATTCAAAACAGGCTTTAAACGATAAACGTTTATATCAAAACCCTAATTATATGTAATATATGTCACATAAAAAGCGAGAGATGTACACATATTCCAAAGCATGTGTACAAGTTCAATACATGACAGTTTGAATAACTTTCCCTCTAAAAACAATAATACGAAGTCCATTTAAAAAGCACAATGTATAAGTTCATTAAGCCAATGAACCCTCAAAATAGCCATTTTACCACCGTTTTCAATCCATTTCGAACACCACTTTTGTGCAAGCTAGTACACTCAATGTACAACATGTAAACCCTAATTACACTAATCCTAAGCCCTCATACACATTTTAAAAACCCTAAACCCTAAAACAAAACCCTAAAACCTAAAACAAAACCCTAAACCCTAATTTCACTTAAACCTTCAAAACTAAGCCCTAAAAAGCCTTAAACCTTAATCCTAACACTAATCCTAAACCCTAAACTATCTTAAACCCTAAACCTAACTCAATCTAAAAGTTCAAAACCCTAAAACAAAAAAAAGTAAAAAAAAAAGCGGATAACAGCCAGTACCAACTCCTACCCCGTGACCCCATTTTACTATTCATTTCTACCTATTGTTAAACTCAGTACAATCCAAGAACCTTAATGACAGTGCTTAATTCATCTACAAGAAGCTACAAGCTCCTCTAAGTCCAAGTCTTGGCCACCAAGGATATGGCCGCACATCACGCTTTTAGACATCAATACATTGTCTGCGGCGGCCCGCATACATCATCCTATAACCATCCACCTTTCCATCCTACTAGTTATAGCTTGTAAAACTCATACCTTGCTGATCCTTGTCACAATCCCCATATTCAGCATAGCTTCCAAGTTTCCTTGCTCACCAAGGGTCATTCGACTATAAATAGGGAAGTGCGAGGTTAAAGGTGGAGGGGGGTATGGAAGTGAATGTGTGGGGGGGTGGCGTTTTTACCCCCTTCATTTCAACCCTACCTCAAAACTCAATTCATAAGCATCAATTGAGTCCCAAGGCTAATCAAGGAAGTAAGAAAGAGCCACAAGACCAGAGGAGAAGCCAAGAAACCAAGAAGAATGAAGTCTTAAAGCTACACGAGTCAAAGCCTAGCGTACAAGCTAAAAAGAAAAAGTCCCATTCGACCTCCATTTTCAAAACCACAAGCTCAAATTCAGGTTCTATATGTTTTTAAACTCTTATAAGGTTCTCATGATTATTTCTATACACTTGTTAAAAGATTAGAGCTTAAAACCCACTCGTTATAAAGTTTTAAAACCAAACGAACCTATGAAACCCTAATTTACTCGTTTTCTTTTAATCCATAAGCTAAACCTATAAGCTGTTGTTATAAGCTCCTCAAATAAGCTTGTTTATCATTTCTATAAAGTATTTTACCAATCTTAAAAGTAGCTAACCCTTGGATTAATTTTTCCGGACCTAAAATGAACTCGCATTTTATATTTGAATACCCAAAAATCCTTTTCTATAAAGCAATAAGTTTGTAAAAAAGTCTATTATTTCTAAACTTATATTAGCTTACTCTAAATAAGCTTTAAACCTATAAATTGCTTTTTTATATTGAAAAACAACTTATTATGGATTTTCTGGTTTCATGCAAAGGATATAAATTTTAACTTTTGGAAATTTATAAACAACAAGGACTGAAATATCATTTATTAAAGTTATAACAATAGAGGGAACTTTTTTGCCAAATACAGAGATAAAAGGTTTAATATATAAATATTTGAGTATATAAATGACTAAACCGTTAAGTTTATAATACCAAGGGTATATTATTGCCAATCTAGGTGGGTGTGGGGGGGGGGGGGGGGGGGGGGGGGGGTATAGATATATATAAATATAATATATATATATATATATATAATAATTTAATATATAGTGTAGTGATGTTGGGGGGGGGGGGTTTTGTTATAGTTTGAATTTGTTTTGATTTAGTGGTTTGTGTGTGGGGTTTGTATTAATTTTTTGAAATTAAATAATATATATAAAATAATCTAGATTTTGTAGAAACTTAAAACCTAATGTAATCACGCTACCTAGGAATTTCATGTGAGGGGTTTTTTTAGGTAGAATAGAATTGGGAACATTTGGTATTGGTTTTGACAGTTTGCTACTGGGTTTTCGCTTTAAAGTGCCCCTGGCCATCCTCAAACAATACTGCTGGCCTCTGGATAATGATAGCCCAACAGTGATTACATATTTTCCATAATATTTTAATCAAATGGATATTACATTAAGGCCTTTATGACATAAAAAATATCCAATTCAAACTAAAGACATGAACATATTATACCCAGGGTTGTGACGAAGCCGTTAACTTTTCGCATTCATTCATATACTTTTTGCCCATTAGATTTCCCGTTAAGGTGAGCTCATAGCCTCACTTTTAATCTTATATGAATATTTTATAAGCCCGCGAGGGGGATACATGCTCAATTGTTTTTATATACATAAGTACTTATAATCGATATTGTGAGTTCATAGCCTCGCATTTCAATCTTTTAAATTTTTATAAACCCGCGAGGGGATACATGCTTGTTACTTACTCATTTTAACATACCCGTGATATTCTTAAACAATGATTACTTTTCAAGAGACTTCAGTGGAAGTTCCATACAACCCTCGCCTTCACTTATTTTACTGTTTTATAAACCCCGTGGAGGGGGATACTTGCTAAAATAAACTATGAATACAAGTGGTTTTCAAACTAAATACTATTCTGAATGTATTAGTTCCTAAGTTATCTCCAACAATGCCCCTTTAAGTCCCAAAATCCCTTCACTATGCCATCGCATACATCCCCTTCACATCTATCCGGTGTTCTTTAATCCCCTCACCCATAAACATCACCATCACCGGTACCGTGGTAATTATATCCCCCGTCCATTTGTTCTTTCAAAATTTAATTTGAAACAAGTGTTAATTTAGACCGTAATTAAAGAGAGTTTAATTGAATGTTGTTGGTATTTATAACATATTACTGTTTCTTTAAAATTTTTCTTTAATTTATTTTGGTTTAATTTTCTTTTTTAATTACCATTTGATTTGTTCTCTGTCATTCTTGCATATGGGATAGGTAGTTCTAACCTTTTCATATATATTTTGGTACTCTGTATTAATACAGGTTGTTATATCCAAAATTGTCATACTTTTTGTGTCTTCTTCATTGGTATGATTTTTCTGTGTTTGAAAGGCTGTTGGGAAGGCAAGTGGGTTCTCCTGTGCTAGTTATGGAAGAACTGAGGTATGTTTAAACCATTTATATATTTATACTAAAAGTACTCTGTATAATTTTAATAGCAAATACATATTTGTCTTCAGTCGAGTTATTAACATCATATTATCTTTCTTTTCCCATTTTCTTTTACTAATATCACTTTTTTTTCTTACTGAACTTATACAGTCGACAATCGCTATTGGATCATATTACTCTTCAATTAGCACCACGAGCAGCTGATGAGATTTGCATTAGGGTCAGTGAATATACTTCAATATTCCTACAATCTAGTGGAATTGAATTGACTAACAAAGTGCTATTAATAGCATAAGCTATAACTTTTTGAAAATTTAAAAACTCTGCATTGTGTACATTATGGGCCTGAAACATTGATAAACTATTGTTCTTTTTGTTCATCTATGCTTCTCATTGGGCAGTTTACCAACTCGCTTGTAATGCGGCCCCTTCATAACACAAGGGGCAGATTTCAACCCTAAACGGAAGATTTATGGTCGACGTCATCTGCTTACGATTTTCCTTCATGTAGTCAATTAAAGTTACCTGTACTTTTTCATAATGTAGGTTTTTGCAAGTTTAGTCATATGGTAGGAAAGATAGATCTCATTGTATCAGTTGTAATTTTTTTTTTGTGGTAAAGTATCAGTTGTAAACTTATGAGCATTCTTTGATCGAATCAATAACAAGATTTTATAGCTAGAATTATTTCATAATTTTTTTTATTAATTTTATTGACACAGAGCCATGTTTCTAATTATAAAACCGGGCTCTATTTGCTTTTAGAATAGAGTCCCCTCCCCTTTGAGCCCCTCTGCAAAACCGGGCTTTATTACCCTTTTCAACCGGGCTCTATGCCCTTATTTTTGTTAGTAAGTGAGGTTACTTAAATTAGAATAAGACTACATGTCGAGTATAGAACCATAAATTCAACAGCATTCACAAGTAAATCATGTAAATAATGTTATTTGCCTTCTATTTGATACAAGGGTGTCATAATCTCTTCAGTAGCATGGATTCTACAATTTTAACAAACGCGTCCATAAAACCATAAACGCAGAGTTGAGACAATAAGAATTAAGGAAGTATCAGTAACAAATCACCCCAAAAAGCGCGAAGAGATTTGAGCAACATAGTGATCTCTAACAGAAGAAACATACTACTTTGGAGGAAAATGGGCGGGTTTTAATTCAATTTCTCTTCAATCACAAAATTTTGGGCGGGTTTAATCAATCTTTTCATCACTCACAAACGCATGTACGTTTCTCCAACTTCCCCTCCTCCTCCCTTCCCTATGCCATCGCATAACATCCCCTTCACATCAACCGGTGTTCTTCCCCTCACCCATAACATCACCGTCACCGGTCGTGGTGAGTTATATCCCCTCCATGTTGTTCTTTACCGATCTTTAAATTGAAACATGAGGGTTAATTTTAGACCCTAATTAAGGAAGTTAATTGATGCCTGTGGGTGTTAAATTTTATTAACATATTACTGTTCTTTAAAGTTTTTCTTTAATTTATTGGTTTAATTTTCTTTTTTAATTACCATTTGATTTGTTCTCTGTCATTCTTGCATATGGGATAGGTAGTTCTAACCTTTTCATATATATTTTGGTACTCTGTATTAATAAACAGGTTGTTATATCCAAAATTGTCATACTTTTTGTGTCTTCTCAGTGGTATGATTTTAAGGTGTTTTGAAAAGTATTGGTTGGGAAGGGGCAAGTGGGTTCTCCGTGCTAGTGATGTCGGTTATTAAGTTGCACATAAGTACAGAGGTCGGATGACTTGTCTACGTGGAGAGGTATATGAACCGGATTCCATGAAGGATCATAGATACCATGATAAGGGTCAATCTTTGTGCTTTATATATGTCACAGCCCTTGCCACATATGAATTTTTAACTTGTTAACAACAAATTGTTGATTGCTACTATTCCTTCCATTAATGTTAACATCTGGTTACAGCAACTCACCTGTCTTGGAAGCATTTTGGATTGAATTGACTAAAAAGTGCTATTAATAGCATAAGCGTATAACTTTTTGAAAATTTAAACTCTGCAGTTGAGTACAATATGGGCTGAAACATTGATAACTATTGTTCTTTTGTTCATCTATGCTTCATCATTGGCAGTTACCAACTCTCTTTGTAATGGCGGCCCTCATGTCACAAGGGGCAGATTTTCAACCTAAACAGGTTAGATTCTGGGTCGACGTCATCTGCTTACATTTTCCTCAAGTGAGTCAATAAGATTAGCTTATGAGTTTGTAATCTTGTGATTGTTTGGTGGTAAAGTTATCAGTTTTTAAACTATAGAGCATGTCATCTTTCTTATATTAATCGGTTTTACACCGTAAGTTACTTTGATGTAGAAATAAAGAAAGTATGTTGTTAATAAATGGGTTTTTTATGCTAACAAGTTTGGTTTATATTTTTGAGCCAAACATGAATCAGTTTGAATTTATATATCGGAACAATATTTTTTAAGGAATAGAACTCTCTGGTCAAACGCAAATAGTTCTTCAACCTAGCTGAACTCCAGCTTGACTGTTTGGATCTCTAGTAATCAATACTTTTTTTTGAACGGCAATTTCATTAATAAAACTCTAGCAAGATATTGGATATCAATACTACAAGCATAAAAGCATGATTGAGGTTCACGATCTGGGTTGAGACTATATAAAGCAATCCGTCAACAAAAGTAGAAAACCACAATCGTTGGCTCACACTTCAAGTCCCTTCCACTTTCTCGAGTAATATCTGGCTTTCGTATATTACACATTTTAGATTATAACATTTAGCACAAAAGAGGCATCAATATGTTACCGAAGGTCTAGATCATGACTTTCGGAACTAGTTGAAGCAACAAGCTTTACACAAATGAACAACCAAAAACAACGACCAAAAAACACTAAGGTTACTTTTTATGAGAATAAGAACACATGATCGAGTATAGAACCATGAAATTTCAACAGCATCCACAGATTAAATCATGTAAATAATGTTATTTGCCTTCAATTTGATACAAGGGTGTCGTAACCTCTTCAGTAGCATGGATTCTTACAATTTTACATGCATAAAACCAAAACGCAGAGTGGACCAATAAGATTAAGGAAGTATCAGTAACAATACCCGAAAAGAAGAAGAAATTTGAGCAACATAGTGGACAACAGAAAACACACTACTTTGAGGACAACCGTCTGCGACATCTTCTGGGCTGTATTCGCTTACCATGAGAAGCTTCAACCAAAACAACCTCGTTTACCAGATCCTCGAAGATCAATCTTTCAAGTTCCAATGCAATTACAGGAAGTTCACCGTCATAATCTGTCCAACTTTCTGCACGTTTCAGTTCTTCCTCCCACAAAATGGTTTTCAACCCGTCATCTTCCTCATGCAAACTGACACTAAAGCTGAGTGTGTTAGGAATGACATCATCTGGCATTTCCCATTGATCTTTAATCACTTGCATAGAATCATCTGTGAAATCAAAGCTAGTGTCAATTCGTGAAATTGTAAGCATATAGGGATATAAATAATCAAATAAAATTGAATCGATTGTATAACAGAGGGTGCCAATGTTGACACATTTACTTATGAATGGACCCATTCGACTTATATTTTATCTATGACAGTCAAAATATTACTCGTTTAACTAAGTTGGCATAAAAAACGTTGGCTAAAAAGGGAACAAGTCAAATAAAACAAATGGGTTGAAACATGAAAGTCAACTAGTATTTTAAATAGCAATATTGTCGACATATTTCTGTTATCAAATTTGACATACTACCTATATATTAAAAAAGTTGATATATCTTGAACAATAAGTCTCTGGGGTCAACTAAGACCGACGATCATGAACCGACCAAAAAGTTCCCAGTTACCCAAACTGCCAGACCCACCCATTGCCACCTCTGTATAGCACTTTTTTTTAGAACGGCACCTCTGTATAGCACTATATACCAACTAGGCAACTATAGTTTATGGGGTTCATTCAAATCACCCTCTCCCGTTGCAAGTAATAATTTTTATTTAGCATTCAGTTTTGTTTTAACTTTGCTTAAAAAAACTAATACCAAAGTATTAAAACCATTTACATTCCTTAAGACATGATTCTCTGATTGCAAATTTATCTTACCGACCACTTTTTGTTACTTTATGGCTAGTCATTTGTGAAAGACTACGATCACAGTTTGTTTTTGACCAACTGGGTCACTTTTGGTGCTCATGTATCATATTTCCTTATTCCACATGTGGTATCAACTCCATATGGGACTTTGCATAGCCCATTCGACTAGTTGTGCTAGAAGTGTCAGAGATGACCATGAAAAAGATTGTGGCAAACTATCTTTTCTCAATCAAATAGAAAATATAATAGCTGTGGATTTCATAATATGGTTGAATCACTTATAATATATTTATTAACATTTTGATTTGTTGTAATCCTTGTAACAAAAATGCCACATGCCATGCCCGCATACCTGCCGTAGGTAAACTATCATGCTGGTGTCATACGTAGTCGCAGAGATAGGGAGAGGGCCTGGGGGCAAGTCCCCCCCACCCCCTAAGAACAAATTTTCAATGTAGTTTTTTAAATTATCAAAATATGCCCCCTCAAGAAAAAATTTATGGCTCCGCCCGTGGTCATACGTGCACCAAATGGCGTGAATAACAGGAGATTATAGCTACTTATGTTACATATTACCAAGAGAGAGAAAAATAAACACATACCAGAAACAGGCTCTATAAGAGACACTTCACGAGACACTTGAGTTCCTCTTATTCTCACACACGGTAAGATCCTTAGTTTTCATCATGGTCCGGGACTACCATTGGTTTATCCCGTATAAAAAAGGATACTTTGGGTTATCCGAAAAAAGGGTTACTTTGGGTTATCCGTAGTTACAATAAAATGATCCTTATCGTTTATCACACTAGCTTTATCAGTTAGTTTGAAGATTTGTCTTTCATATTGCGCAGATATCTTCACAATCTAATTATATGGTCGTGTGTATGGCCGTGTCTGTTGCTGCTTGCCTACAATATAAAGACTGTTGCCTGCAAATTAGGTTTTTAACTTAGCTTTAATGTTTCGTGTTTTCTTTTCCCAAGCGTCTCGAGCTTTCGCAGATTTCGTCGCTCGACTGGTGTTGGAAATATGTACACGAATAACATAATATTTACCCCCGGGAATTTTATTCGAGGCCTTCCACTATGGTGCCGCACGCCCATTAATATGTAAACATTTATAGTTACATTATATTGGTGTAATATATTTGTTAGTGGCTAAAGCTATAAGGACCTAATATGCAAATTATGGAGGAAATTGATAAGTGTCAAGAAGTATTTTCTTTTTGCCTCAGCAATTAGTTTCTTAATCTCCAAGGAGTAAGGTGATCATTGCTAACTTGCAAGCCAAGTTAATGTATGGACTATATAAGGAGGATTTGGGATCATATTTGTTCATAACTTCGAAATCAATAACCCTAAAGTCTCTCATCTCTCTCCTCCTAGCTTGTGCGGTTCGATCCAAACACCCTTAAGGGTTTCGAATTTGCGATCGACCCAAACAACCCTCAAAGGGTTTTCGTGTTGATTTGATTCAAATAAATCGAAGGCGTTTGTTTTATCACTACTAGTACTAGCAAACTTATACATTATTTGTAACGAACGTATTGTGTGTGCTTGAAGTGGAGAAATCTTGCTTTAGGTTTTTGGTGTTTTTGCTGGTTAATAATATTAATCCCAGTGTATAAGATTGTGTTCGTTAGATTGCTAAAAGGTACACATATCTTGAATCTTTGTTAATTACATATTCTATACATGATTTATTTATTCCACTGCGTACTCGTGTTGATAAATAGTTTATTATATCATAAAACACAACAGTGACATCATGAGACATTGTGTAGAATTTATAATTACAAAGATTGTAAAATTAGACAAATTAGGGTTCTTAGTTAGTTTTTTTTAAAAGCCATAATTAGATTTTTATTATTGTTAAACTTAATTAGACAAAACCCTAAGTTGTATGTAATTTTATGTGATATAAATTCGATAGTTTATTTGTTAATTAATCGTCTTTTCTAGTAATTAATTGTTAATGGGTTATCCGTGATAAACACATGCATGTTTATCATGGATAGATATATGATATATGTAGTCTTGGTTAATTGTTAATTGTTTGACATGCAATTCGATGATTAAAACTTAAATAGACATAAAAAATTGAGTATTTTGTAATTTTGGGATTGTTTGACACGCTGTTACTAAAAAATTCGTAAATTATTCGTTGTAAGTCGAAAAATTCTAAATTTTTTATGGTAGATCCACGACTTAGTAGGCTACACTTTCTAGTTTACTACAAAAGCTGGGGAAGAACCTAGCTATGTCCTATCGGGGCCTGAAGTCGACTAAAATTTTCTATCAGCTTTTATGTGCTATGTGGTATATATTTATATAAGGCTTACGCAATCGATTATATCGATGTATGTGGCCCGATTCAGTATAAAAGGTAGCCTTATGTGAATATGTACAAAGTTTAATTATTCGATAATTAGAATCATTGTTTATATTTGCATGTGTTAATTGTTAAGTGTTTAAATAAATGTTATGTGTATTAGTAGTTTATATTTATTGTTTGTTTATAAGTTTTGACTTGAGTAAAAACAAAAGGGTTTTTTTTGGAAAAAAATATACACATGACTAATAATTATGAAATAAGATTTATTATAGACTATTAATTATGATGTCTTATGAGTCAATTTGGTGTGGTTATCTATAATGTTAGGGCTCATACCTTAGCTTCTCACGACGAGACTTGCAATTTAATAAGTTTATAATGTGTTTTCTAAATTAAAGTGTTAAAATTTCATCAATGAAGAAATTTGCAAAAGTACTATTTATTTGCAAGGCATATCACTAAGGGTTTGAGGTTCATACTTTATAATATCCCTGGTATCTTGCAATTAATTAGGAAGCACGAATGGTATAGGGTTTGAATGGTTTTTAATCATCTTTAATCTTTTCCCGTGATAAAATAAGAATTCTTTAGATTTGAAAACACGTTGAATCGTCAATTTTAAAAAGGTGTCACTATTTATACATAAGATGTATAGAAAATGAGTGACACCATAATAAGTAACTTAATTGAGTAAAGTTTTTATTAAAATTTATGATACGAAGATGTATGCATGTTTCTTCGTATATATTTGCCACTTCAAATATAAATACCCTTTTTAAATAAGTTACTGTCATCCAATTTGTAAAGATACTTGCAATTGCCTTTTACATCACATGAGACGTATGTAGATTGCAACCCCAAGGTGATTATACACTTTTCATAAGACGTTGGTGTTACATAATCACAGTTCTTTATTGGACAACTTAATCGAGGTAAGCTGGTGAGACCTTATGCTCGAGGCATAGATGGGATAAAACATGCTTACTAGTATATTAAGGTAATAAAGTAAGTCTTATAATGTTCTAGGAATTGCAATTGGATTGGCAATGATTGATCGTCAATTACCTTTTGAATACACCATTGCTAACAGATCAACTGATGCGACGGTGGTATGTCAAGTAGGATCCTAGCCTTTAGAAAATTAATTTTTTATATTGTTAAACATGGGTAGTTAATTTTCTTCAAGGAGTATTATCGAAAATACTAAAATTTTAAACTTTGTATGTTTTGTTGATGGCACAACGTGTTCAAAACATAAACCATTCGGCTTTCAGGTCGATGTTTAAAAGAGAAAAACTGTCTGGTTCAAATTTCAATAATTGGTTTCATTTACTCAATCTGGTCTTGAGAGTTGAAAAGAAAATGTTTGTCATTGAATAGCCTATTCCCTATGCTCCTGCTGCTGATTCCACCGCTCAAGTTCTTGCGGACTGGAATGCGGTATATGATGCTCATAATGAGGTTGTTTGTCTTATGCTCGGAAGTATGACTCCCGAACTTCATAGAAAATTTAAAAACTACTCACCTTATAAAATGCTTCAGGAGCTTAAATCCATGTTTAAGAAACAAGCTAGAGTTGAGAGGTTTAATCTAATTCAAACTTTCCATGCTTGTAAATGAGAATAGGGAAAATCAGTTAGCTCTTATGTACTTAAGATGAAGGGATATGTTGAGCAACTAGAACATCTTGGTTATGCGCTCCCGCAAGAGCTTAGTGTTGGTATAATCTTGAATGGCCTCACTAGTGACTTTGCTGTTTTTGTAAAGAACTACAATATGCATAACATAGGGAAGACGATTGGTGAACTACATGCTCTGCTTATTGAGTATGATAAGGGTTTACCTAAAAAGGCTGCTATACCTCAAATCCTAGCGATTCAAGGTGGTAGAATCTAAAAATCCAATAAGAAATCATGAAATGCTTAAGGAAAGGGTAAAGTAAAAAGCAAGGGGAAGGATAAATCAAGTTATATCCCTAAGCCTAAAAACCTTAAACCTTCTGCTAAAGAGCACCCGTCAAAGGATGACACCTGCCACCACTGCAAAGAGGTGGGTCATTGAAAGAGAAATTGTTCTGTTTATCTTGTTGTGTTGATTAAGAAGAAGAAGCAAGTTTGCACTGCCAGTTCTTTAGGTATCTTCGTAATAGAATTATTTTATTTTTCTAATAAATCTTGGGTGTGGGACACTGGTTGTGGTACTCACATTTGTAACAGAAAACTGGGTCTTAGAAGAGAAAGAAAGCTGAAACAAGGAGCTCTTTATTTGTACGTGGGCAATGGTGTTCATGTACAAGTGGAAGCTATTGGAAGTTTTGACTTAGCTTACCTAATGGCCTAGTGATTTTTTAGACAATTGTCATTATGCACCTAATATAACTAGAGGTGTTGTTTTAGTTTCACATTTGGATGAAAATGGTTTTGTTAGGATTAAAAGACTTCTTGATGATCTTAGAGTTACTGCTGACAAGGTTTGTGTTACTACTGCCAGCATAAAGTTAGTGATGTTCATTAAATTTAATGAAAAATATGATAAGTAGTTAGTATTGCTAGTGTAACTTAGTACTGCTAGTGTAACTTAGTACTGATAGTGTATATTAGTACTGCTACTTACTACTGCTAGTATATGTTAGTACTGTTGGAGAAAATACTCTAAGTAGTTGATGCTGCTTGTACACAAATAATGCTGCTGGTGTATAAGTTACTACTGTCAGTGTTCAGAGTTAATGTTGCTATTACAAAGTTACAACTGCTGAAAAGATTAAGACCGCTATAAGATTTTCTACTATCAGAGAAAGGATAAAGACTGCTCAGCGAAAAGATAAAGATTGATTGGAGATCAAGATTACTTAGTTGATAAGGATTGTTATTTATAGAATAGATCTTTGAGATTATTCTAAGTTTTAGGAATATATTGTAAATCGACTAGGACTCCTTGGTGTATAAAGGAGGTCCTAGGGCATAGAGTTTGATATCTTTTGTTTTGAAATCATTATAGCTTCAAGGTTTTGGAACCCTAATACTAGTTAGAGTATTCATATTAATATATTGAAGGTTTGTTTGTTAATCTGTGTGATCATTAGAATTACTGTTCTATTGCATATTCTTCTTATTGATCAAAGATTAGATTCCGCATAATCTTTGATATATTTTACAAAGTTTCTATCATAGTTGTGAAGGATTTATCTTGCATAACTAAACCTTACATAAGCTAAGGAATTCAAGATCCATTCAAGTGGGACTAACAAGTGGTATCATAGCTTGTTGCTTTGAGAAACTTTGCTAAGAAGACATGTATCAAGACTCAGCACATATAGTGGCTGCATCAAAAGTGCCTATGCTCAAACCAGGTGAGTATGAGCTTTGGAGGATGAGGATGGAACAGTACATCTAGATGATTGATTATTCTCTATGGGAAGTCATAGAGAATGGTAATGCACCTCTAATAACAAAAGTTGTTAAAGGTGTTGAGACTACAATTGCTCCTACAACTGCTGAAGAAAAGGCACAAAGGAGGTTAGAGTTGAAGGCAAGAAGCACTTTATTGATGGGCATCCCTAATGAACATCAATTGAAGTTTAACTCCATCAAAGATGCCAAGTCATTGTTGTAGGATGTTGAGAAGAGGTTTGGAGGGAATGCTGCTAATAAAAAGACTTAGAGGAATCTTCTAAAGCAGCAGTATGAAAATTTTACTGCATCTAGCTTAGAGGTGTTAGATCAAACCTTTGATAGGCTTCAAAAGCTTATCAATCAGTTAGAGATTCATGGTGAAAGTATCTCATAAGAAGATGTAAATCAAAAGTTCTTAAGAAGTCTGTCACCAGAATGGAACACACATACCATTGTGTGGAGGAACAAGCCTGAGATAGATACATTAAGCTTGGATGATCTTTACAACAACTTGAAGATCTATAAACCAGAGGTCAAAGGGATATCAAGCTCAAGCACAAACACACAAAACATAGCCTTTGTGTCCTCAAACAGCATCAGAAGTACAAATGGAGCAGTTAATACTGCTCATGGTGCTACAACTACTAGCACTCAAGCTACTGCTGTTAACCTAACAACAATTGACAACTTGAGTGATGTTGTCATATGTGCTTTCTTTGCAAGTCAACCAAATAGTCCACAACTTGACAATGAGGACTTGCAACAAATTCATCCTGATGATTTAGAAGAGATGGATTTAAGGTGGCAGATGGCTATGCTAACAATGAGGGCAAGGAGATTCTTGAAGAACACTGGAAGGAAGTTTTCTATGAATGGTACTGAGACCATTAGGTTTGATAAGTCCAAGGTGGAGTGTTACAACTGCCACAAAAGGGGACACTTTGCAAGGGAGTGCAGGGCTCCAAGGAACCAAGAAAACATGAATAGGGAGAACACAAGAAGGGTTGTGCTAGTGGAGACAACTACTTCTAATGCTTTGATGTCTTGTGATGGTTCTAGTTATGATTGGAGTGATCAAGCAGAAGAAGGTCCAACTAACTTTGCACTCATGGCTTACACTTCTACAAGTTCTAACTCTGAGGTATCTACTGATTCAAACTGTTCATCATCTTGTTTGGAAAATGTTAAAATTCTTAAAGAACAAAATGAACAACTGTTAAAAGACTTAAGGACATCTAAGTTAAATGCTATTACTTATAAAACAGGTTTAGAGTCTGTAGAAGCAAGACTTCTAGTTTATAAGAAAAATGAGTCTGTTTATGAGGAAGATATCAAGGTCTTAAAATGTGAGATTCATTTAAGAGAAGTAGCCATTACAGAGCTTAGGAGGAAGTTGGAACTGGCTCAAAAACAAAAAGATAAAATTCAGCAAACAGTAGAAAATTTTAAAAATTCATCTAAAAGCTTAAGCAAACTAATGGACTGTCAGATAGTTGATAAGTGCAAAACAAGTTTAGGGTATATTGCTGTTCCACCTCCCTATACAGGAAAATTTAGCATTCCAAACATGATTTGGATTTCTTGGTCTAGAAGAGTTTGTGAATGAGCCTATAGTTAGTGAGCCTACAATTAAGAAACCTGTAGTTGAGACTAGTGAAGCTAAGGCTAGTGTAGACAAGCCTAAGGTTGTTAGGAAGAACTTTGGTCCACACTTAATGAAGATTGGATAATCTGATCAGTAGGAAGATGATGTGCCTCAGACTAAGATTCAAAAGAAAATTGTTAAATCTAGTTTTGCTAAAATAGAGTTTGTTAAATCTAAAGAGCAAGTAAAATCTCCTAGAAAAACAACTGTTAAACAAGGTAATCAAAATAGGCTAAACACACATAGTTCCAGAGGAAACTAAAGAAACTAGAATAATATGATGTCTCAGAGACTAGGAAGTAATTTTGAGATGTTTAACAAAGCTTGTTATGTATGTGGAAGTTTTGATCACCTGTAGTATGACTGTGATAACCATCAGAGATAGTTTAATAATAAAAAGATGGTAAAACCAGTGTGGAATGATGTGGTAAGTTTTATACACGTAAAATATATATAAAATATAACCTTAAGAGTAATTAAGAAAATTACCAAGTTACCCTTGATAAAATTCACTCTCAAAAATATATATAATATAATATAAAATACGTATATTAAACCGGGTAAGTATGATCACCCGGAGTCGTTATCCCCAATGACTAGTGAAATTGAAACCACGTTTAAGTTCGGATCCTGATTTGAATGTAGCAAGGATATTTTTTGATGATCTATATCTACTAAAAAGGAACAACAATTAAAATTTTAATCAAAAACGCAAAACGGGACACTAAAACTAAGGCCAAAAACCTAAACTCTACAAAATTTAACCTAATTTTTATTTTTCTTTTTAAATGTATTCTAATTGACTAAAAACGAAGTTTAAAAAAAACTAGAGTGAAAACTGAGTTAAAACGAGGGTTAAAATTGAAAACCGAGAACACGAACGAAACCCGTTCTTTAAAAAGATGAATTTTTGCAAAATAGACCCTACGAAAGTGAAACTATTTTTCCTACAAACTTAATGACAAAAGAAAATTTTATAAAAAAGATTTTTATTTTTCGGATTATTTTTCTATTTTTTATGATTTTTTAAAGTTTTAAAAGAAAATAAAAGATTAAAAATACTAAACTTTTAGTAAAAATTCTAGAAAAATTTCAGAAAATAGCTTAAGCTATAACAATCCTAGGAAAAATAAGCTCAAAGTTGTAGCTTATGAAATAAGCCACGAAATAAGCTAAACAGCTTATATAGCTTATAAAGTGAAAATGTGTATAAAGATTAAAGGGAAAGAAGGTATAACGAAATAAGCCCAATTTTTTTTTGCATTTTTATTTTTTACTTTTTTGAAAAACTAAAAATTGGAACTTATAAAAGACACTAAAATAAG
>BQNB010108461.1:1234-18193 GCA_026074375.1 Tanacetum coccineum
GGCTGAAGCAGTTAATACTGCTTGTTATGTCCAAAATAGGGTGTTAGTTATCAAGCCTCACAACAAGACCCCTTATGAACTTTTTCTAGGTAGAAAACCTGCCTTAAGCTTCATGAGACCATTTGGGTGTCCTGTTACAATCCTTAATACCATAGATCACCTAGGTAAGTTTGATGGAAAGGCTAATGAAGGGTTCTTTGTAAGATACTCTACCAATAGTAAATTATTTAGAGTATTCAATAGTAGAACTAGAATAGTTGAAGAGAACATGCATGTCAAGTTTAGTAAGGATACATCTAATATTGCAGGCTGTGGACCTAATTGGCTTTTTGATATAGATGCTCTAACAAAATCTATGAATTATGAGCCAGTTGTTGTAGAGAATCAATCTAATGGTATTGCAGGTACAAAAGCATGTGAAAATGCAGGTAAAGCTAGAGTGGAAATAGTTCCTGGCAAAGATTACATACTGCTACAATTTTTGACTCAAGATTCACCATTCTCTTCTAGTTCAAAGGATTCTCCTGATGTTGGATTCAAACTACCAGGGGAGGAGGAAAAGAAGGATGTTGAACATTTAGAGAATGAAGATAGAAGAATGCCAAATACAGAGGAGCCAAGAGTTAATCAAGAGCAGGATGAAAGTGTTAATAGTACTAACAATATTAATACTGTTAGTTCAACTGTTAATACTGCTAGCATAGAAGATAATGCTGTTGATGAGAATATAGTCTATGGATGTATTGATGATCCAAATATACCTAATTTGGAAGAGATTGTCTATTCAAACAGATGCATGAATGGTGATTCGGTGTAGAGCCTGACCGAACAATCCGGATTACATTCATGCCTCTAAGTTCCTTATTTCCAACTACCAGAATTCACAAGGATCATCCACTTGAACAAATCATTGGAGATATACATTTAGCACCTCAAACCAGAAGGATGACAAAGAGTGTGACTGAACATGGTATGTTTAGTTTAGTGCAACAGAGGATCAACCATAAAGATTTTTAGAATTGTTTGTTTGCTTGTTTTCTATCACAAGTAGAACCCAAGAAGGTAATTCAAGCTTTGACAGATCCAAGCTGGATAGAAGCAATGCAAGATGAGCTTCTACAGTTTAAACTGCAGAAGGTTTGGACTTTAGTTAATTTACCATATGGCAAGAGGGCCATTGGAACAAAATGGATCTACAAAAACAAGAAAGATGAAAGAGGTATTGTGGTTAGAAACAAGGCAAGGCTGGTTGCACAGGGTTACACTCAAGAAGAGATAATAGATTATGATGAGGTTTTTGCTCCGGTTGCTAGGATTGAAGCAATTAGGCTATTCTTAGCCTATGCCTCATTCAAAGACTTTGTTGTGTATCAAATGGATATGAAGAGTGCATTTCTATATGGCAAGATTGAAGAGGAAGTCTATGTCTGTCAACCTCTAGGGTTTGAAGATCCAGAGTTCCCTGACAGAGTTTATAAGGTAGAAAAGGCACTATATGATCTACATCAAGCTCCTAGAGCTTGGTATGAGAATTTATCTACCTATTTAATAGACAATGGATTTCAAAGAGGTCAGATAGATAAGAATTTGTTCATTAAAAGAGTCAAAGGTGATATTCTACTAGTTCAAGTATATGTAGATGATATCATTTTTGGATATACTAATAAGTGTTTATGCACTGAGTTTGAGAAATTAATGCATAAGAAGTTCCAGATGAGCTCTATGAGTGAGCTTACTTTCTTCTTAGGACTACAAGTGACACAGAAAGATGATAGAATTTTCATCAGTCAAGACAAGTATGTAGATGAAATTATGAAGAAGTTTGGCTTTTCAACTGTGAAGATAGCAAGTACACCTATGGAGACCTCAAAGTCTTTGATGAAGGATAAAAATGCTAAAGATGTTGATGTTCACTTATATAGATCAATGATTGGCTCATTAATGTATTTAACATCTTTAAGACCTGATATAATGTTTGTTGTATGTGCTTATGCAAGATTCCAAGTCACACCTAAAGTTTCACATCTTCATGTTGTGAAAAGAATCTTTAGATACTTGAAAGGTCAACCTAAATTGGGCCTTTGGTATCCTAAGGACT
This sequence comes from Tanacetum coccineum, assembly GCA_026074375.1. Taxonomy (NCBI): domain Eukaryota; kingdom Viridiplantae; phylum Streptophyta; class Magnoliopsida; order Asterales; family Asteraceae; genus Tanacetum; species Tanacetum coccineum. Next base: position 3,333 of record BQNB010108461.1, read on the forward strand.
CACCATTTAATTTGGAAGCTTATACTGACAGTGACTATGCTGGTGCCAGTTTAAACAGGAAATCCACAACAGGAGGTTGTCAATTTCTTAGGAGAAGTGTTAGCCTCAAAATATTGAGCCGAACTGGAAGTTCGTTCATTACATGTACGGGTCTCGGTCATTTAATTAGTTAATGTTGTAATAGTATAATATCGGGAATCGGGCTCGATAGATAATCTAATATTGTATATGTTTCGGGTTTAATCCCAAGCAAAACCCGAGCCCGGGTCCTAGTTAAATATCCCGCGCGTCATTTAACGCGACGGGGTATATAAACTCTTTTCTATTTAGAAAAGAGTTAGTTGTTTCATAATATAAAAATTCCATTTTCCATATTCTCTCATCTCTCTCTCTCTCTCTCTTCTTTCTCTCTCTAAAACAACTCACCTCCTTTCTCTTTTCTAGATCAAATTCGTGTATGATATATATGTTATGAAGTGATTACGGGATCCTACAATTGGCATCAGAGCTTCAAGGGTGGATTTGTGTTTGATTCTTGTGGTTAATTAGCAAATTTCGTGGCTTATTTTGGTTCTAAATACCCACGGCTCAAAAAAAAATTGAAAAGTTTGTATTTGACAGGAAAAAAGTTAATACCGCTGGGCTAATATAGTGCTGCCAGCAAAGTTAATGCTGCCAGGCTACTTACTACTGCTAGGTTACTGTTAGAGTTAGAACTGCTGAGGGTATTCTTTGACTATAAAATGAAAACTTCGCATATAGGTTTTCTTTAATACCTATTTAAGCACATACGATCACACCATATTCGTTATTAATCTTCTAATACTCTCTAAATTACAAACCCAAACTCAATTTCATCACCGACTTCAACAATTATCATTCATAGAGGCTCTAAAATTTGTTGATTCTCACAACATGGTCGCTTATTTGGAAAAATCCACAAAGAATGCTGATTTTGATGAGATAGTGGACTTTTTGAATGCTAACCCAATCCGATATGCCTTCACTGTAAGTCTAACTATCTATGTCTCTTATATTGAGCAATTTTGGTCTACTGCAAAGATCAAAATAGTCAACAATAAAAGAAAAATACGTCTACACAAGTTAATGCAAGACAATTAGTTAAAATTGGGCGGGTTGGGAAATCTATTGTGAGAGAAGATCTTCAATTTAATAATGAGGATGGTATTGCTTGTCTCACAAATACTGAAATTTTTGAAAACCTTCAATTGATTGGATATGAGAATCTTTCTGATAGACTTACTTTTTATAAATCTTATTTTTCCCATCAATGGAAGTATCTTATACATACCATCTTGCAATGTTTAAGTTTAAAATCAACTGCATGGAATGAATTTGGTACAAATATTGCATCTGCAGTTATATGTTTGGCTAAGAATCAAAAATTTAATTTTTCTAAATTGATTTTTGATGGTATGTTGAGAAACTTAGATCCTAATTCTAAAAAGTTTTTAATGTATCCAAGGTTTTTACAATTGTTTTTCAACAATCAAATTGAAAATCTTACACCAACTTTTAATGATGAGTATGATACACCTTCTCATTCTAAAAAGGTTTTTTGCAAACATGAGAAGCCAAGGAAAAGATTTTTCAGGGACTATGACACCATTGTTTACTACTATGTTGATACAACCTCAAGCAGATGTGGGTAAAGGTTCAGGGCAACCCACTGAACCCCAACACACACCTATTACTGCTTCACCGTCTAATATTGAACCAATCCTTATTATTACATCATCATCACAACCCCAAAAGACTCACAAACGTAGGAAAACCAAAAGGCCCACTGAGATATCTTAGTCTAGTGGACCTACTACCTTTGTAGCAGATAAGACTGTCCATGAGGAGAGGGGAGACAGTATCGAAAAGGGTTGCCACTACTGCTGCTAGCTTAGATGCAGAGCAGGACAGTGGTAACGTAATTAGGACCCAATCCATGGCAACACTTAATAAGCTTATTCCTCAGGGAACTGGTTCAAGTAGTGGTCCCAGGCGCCAAGATACCATATTGAAGGATAGACCTGCTCAAATTAGGTTTGAGAGGTTATCTAAACAGTCCAATGATCCACCTCTCTCAGGAGTTAACATACCTGGAAGTAGGGAGGACAGACTGAAAATTATAGAATTGATGGAAATTTATACAAAATTGTTTGACAGGGTTCTTGCCTTGGAGAATGTCAAGACTGCTCAGGATTTAGAGATTACTAGACTAAAGAAGAGAGTCAATAAATTGGAAAAGAAGAAAAAGGCAAGAACTCTACAACTTAAGAGGAGGTTATTCAAAGTCAGGATAGAGTCTTCTGCTGATAAAAGTTTGGGTGATCAGGAGTATGCATCCAAACAGGGGATGAATATAGTTGAATCAGACCAAGATGAAGAGATTTCATTTGTTCAAGAGGATACAGAGACTCAAGGGAGGTATTATCAGGATATTGATGTTACTACTGTCAGTGCACTAATTACTACTGCTGGTGTATCTGTTAGTACTGCTAAGCCAAGTACTTCTCCAACAACAACAACTGTTATTAAAGATAAAGATCTCACAATTGCTAAGATACTTATGAAGATAAGAAGTGAGAAATCAAAAGAAAAAACAAAAGAAAGAAGACCAAAAGAAAAATCTAGTCGAACTGCTACTGACCCAACAAGAGGGTGACATATGCAAGAACTCGTGAGTCTAGAAACAGGAAAGCAGTACCTCCTTTACAACATGTCCAAAAGACATGGGAAAATGCCATAATTATTAAACCAGAGAAGCATAAGAAAAAGGACTCAGATCAAGTTTGATGAAGAAGTGGCTAAAAAACTTGCAGAAGAATTAGAGGCTGAGTCAGAAGAAGAAGAAAGGGTTGCAATACAAAGAGAAGAAGAGGCTAACTTAATTTCATGGGATAATACTCAAGCTATGATGAAGGCAGATTATGAGTTAGCTCAGAGACTACAAGCAGAAGAACAGGGAGAATTGACCATTGAAGAGAGGTCAAGATTGTTTGTAGAATTATGGACCAATTTTTAAGGGAAGAAGCACTTTGCAAAGCTTAGAGATGAAAAGATCAGGAAGAAACCCACCAATAAAGCATCAAAGAGGAAATCAAATGTCTTCCTATTTGAGAAACATGGCTGGATACAAACACACTCAGTTGAAGAACAAAAGTTTTGGAGAAATTCATATGTTGTTTGACAAAGAAATAAAGAGGGTGAATTTATTTGTTCCTATGGATTCAGAGGTGGTGGAAGGCAGTGGAAAGAAAAAGGGAGAGCAGTTAGAAGGAAACAGTTAGTAAGAAAAGAACATGTGAAGAACTTGATGAAGAAAGTGTCAAAAGGCAAAAACTAGAGGATGATGCAAAAAAGGTAGAACTTCAACTTTGTTTAGAGATAGTTCCAAGAGATGATGAAGCTGTCAATGTTGAATCATTATCTACAAAATATCCAATAGTTGACTGGAAGACACACATTCTAATAGAAGACAAGATGTATTATGAGATCATCAGGATTGATAGAAGTACTAAATTTTACAAGATATTCACCGCAATGCTTGATGATTTTGACAGACAAGATGTGTTAGATCTATACAGGCTAGTAAAGGAAAGATTTGAGATAACCCCCCCCAAAGTCAGAAGGATATATAAATATTAATAATTTATATAAAAACTAAAATTAGCCACTATATTACTCATCCAATAATTCACCTACACAAATAACCAACTATAACCTCAATATTAAAAATTCAACTTATTATATCAATTATACAATATTTAAAATCAAAATCAATCCAAATATTAATAACATAACACACACATCACTAAAATCAAACAATCCTTTATATAATTCTACTCCATAATCATATCTATATCCCCATTCAACATCAACACTCAAACCCCTCACCATACCTACCTACTCTTCCATTCTCCTTACACCATCCTCCTACTTCAACTTCTCAAAAAATTAAACTAAATTAAGATTAATATGTGAATATCAATTTTCGTTTCTTCAACATACTTGTCACACAAATTCTTTATCATAATTACTATTGCTGGTATCAATTCCCCATCTTAATTAAATCGTACTGCATACTACTGTTCGGCTTCTTATAGAGATCTATATGGTAAAGACTGTAGGAAATACTCTACAGTCATTACTACTGTAGTTGTAAAGTTCCTTGCTAGTATAGTTACTACTGCTATAAGCGTTTCTGCTGTCAGATATAGTTCAGTACTATTAGTTATATGTTAGTACTACTGATATGATATAGAATGAGACTATTTTATGAAAGATATGTATGTATAGAAAAAATTACTGTAGTAATCCCATTAGGGTTCATTAGGTGTATTAAAAGGAGACTTAGGGCTGTAGGTTAGTATCTCAAATATCTCTTCTTCACATATCATCTAGAAATCATTTATGTTATCGTTCAAGGTTTGTATAACCTCACACTATTAAGGTGTTCGTATTCATATATTAAAGGCTGGAGTTTGTATTATTCAATCTTGTTTGTTACTGTTTTAATGCTTAATTCTTCAAACAACATCCAAATACTAGCTTTCGCCTATTCTTTGTAATTTAATCAACGTTTTATCTCTCTCTCGCTCTCTTGTCTTGGCTCTTTAGTCATACAACTAAACCTTTTACAATGCTACCTCAAGAAACTCCTCGCTCACTCTCGCGCGCGGATCCCACTCCACCCCCACCCCTAAGATCAATACCGCTCCTCGCTCGCGATGTGCGCTCGCCTTACGTTCGCGCTCGCGCGCGCTCCGCGACGCGCGCTGACCTCCCTTCGTGGGAGATAGGTTAGATTATTCCGAAAACGACTCGGTCAACCGTGTTTTGTTTACCATTTCACAAGCTTGTAGTTTAACGTTTAATATGTAATGTTCAGTAATGGGCCGGGTTATAAAGCCTAACGTGTAAGCCCATACCATAGTCTAAGGGCTAATTTTGTAAGCCACTATATAAGCATCTTTCATGCCTTGGAAGAGGTGCTTAGTCATTTCATTTACATGTTACACTTTCTCTCTTTAGAAAGCTTTTCTCTCACTTTCTCTTTCTAGATTTGGCTAATCCATCTTTCTTCCATTGTGTTATGATTTCCAATATCCTACGAAACCCCTCATCATTGTTAGAAAATATATATAGCATAGGTTTAACAAGTAATTAGGATTAACTTAATTAGGGTAATTAAAATATTGGTAGAATATAAGGTTAACGACCTCGCTCTTAGTGTTCGACACCTTACTTACCATAAAACTCCATCTGACCGGGTACACTTCCCGTTAGAGTGTTGGTTTTAGGTATAGTCGGCATAAAATAAATAGTAAAACTTGATAGATAAAATACCTACTCACAATGACACATCACCCCCATAGTGAAATCTCGAGTTAGATACTCGGGGAATGGAGTAGGGAGAAGAGGAGCTTCGTAGCCGAACCACTATAAATCTTGATGTCTTGGTTTGATCGTTCTATCCTTTACTTTCTTTATATTATTTACGTTTCTTATTTAGTGTTAGTATTGTGATTGTGATTAGTTAGATATATTCTTGGTTTAAATTGTTGATTGATTGAACATATATTCGAATCTAACAAATTTAAAAACAAAATTTTAAAATGCCAATTAACCGGTAAACTATTCAACCCCCCCCCCTTCTAATTTCCACATTTGGTATCAGAAGCCGAGGTCACTCAAGATTTTTAAAATATATTGTATTTTAAAGCTTAGATCGATCTATGGATTCCGACAAATATCTAGAAGGGCAATCTATGCAAAGGCCACCACTTTTTGAAAGTGATAGTTTTATTTATTGGAAAAATAGATTCGAAACATATGTAAAATTAAAAGATCTTGATCTTTGGCATGTTATTACCAACGGTGATTTTCAACCTATTGAACAAAATACAAAAACCAAATTAGATGAGGTTGTCCCTTATGAAAAACAAAGTGATGATCTTAAAAAGAGGCTTGCAAAAAATAATGACGCCAAAATGGTTATTTACAATGCTTTACCTAGAAAAGAATATGAAAGAATTTTCATGTGTAATACTGAAAAAAATTTGGAAAACTTTGTTAATCACCCATCAAGGTAATAGCCAATTCAAAGATAACAAGATTGACCTTTTGGTACAACAATATGAACAATTTGTCATTTTCGAAGACGAATCTATAGATAGTGCTTTTGCTAGATTTAATACTATTATTACTAGTCTAAAAGCTCCTGATAAAGGTTATTCTAGAAAGAACTATGTTAGGAAGTTTCTTAGGGCTCTACATCCTAAATGGAGAGCAAAGGTCATGGAGATTAAAGAATCAAAAGACTTAACATCACTATCTCTTGATGAACTCATCAGAAACCTTAAAGTTTATAAGATGATCATCAAGAAAGATTCCTAAATAGTCAATGTCACACCTCCAAATGGGGTCCCGTCTGATTTAGTGTCCGAGGGCGTGACGTCACTAAATATCTCAAGTACAAAGCATAAAAAATGACCTCTAAATGTGTTAGCCTTAAAATATGTCGGCTAATATGGAATTACATTAGTTTATATTAGCCGGACACGCAGGGACTAGAAATGTCAAGTGTAGTAAGTAGATCGTGTCCAGGGCTATATATATCCCCTCCATACTTCCATGGAGGGGTGAGGATTCATAATTTTGTAATAAGGTGTGTGTGTTTCTCTCTCTAGAACACACACATCTTCCCTTTTTCTCTCACTAATAATATGGCTTTCTATTTGTTTAATCCTCCCCGACCTCCGGATCATTCTTGTTAGCTTGTGAATTTTGGAGATAACATTTCGGTACCGAGCTAACCAGGGGTGTATTGTATTCGTGTGTGTTATGTTTGTGATTTTGTTGTGGTATTATTGAGCTTATTCGATTCGATCTAATCACATTTGGTATCATTCGCCACGGGTGGGTTTAGTGGTCTAGTTGTGGTGATTTAAATTTTATTGATTCGAATTTTTTTGGGATAACATTTGAGTTCTCTCGTGTTATTTTTTTTAGTGGTCTACGTTTTTCATTATTCTCTCGTGTTATTTTAGTGGTCTACGTTTTTCATTACTAGTTGATAGTTTATTTTTTTTATTTTTTTTTCTTCTTTTCCTTTCTACTGTTTCACGTTTTTCTTTGAGTTGTACGTTTCTTTCCTATTGTTTCTTTAACACAAGGTCGACTAGTACAACCCGAACGAGTGTAGAATAGAAAAAGAAGAGGACACTTTCGAACGAGGACCATTCGAACTAAAGGGACCCCGAATTTGAACGAGTTAGAAACCTTAAAGGATTCGACGTTGCGGGTCTTTGTTTGGAATTGCTTCTCGATCGAGTAGAAAAAACGAAGGAGGACTCGAACTTAGTGGTTTTCGTTGGACCGAACGAGTGACTTTTGTTTGGATCGAACGAGACCATCGAACGAGTGACATCAACAAATGTAAGATTGCAAGGATCGAACGAGCAACATATAAAGGACCGAACGAGCAAGATTTTTGAGGACCGAACCAGGGGAACACAAAATCTTAACGTTTTAACAAATTTTCGGTTTTCGGTTTCGAGCATCGGTTGACTACACGACTTATAACATAGACCGTTGTGTTCGTGATTCGTTTTCGATCAACGTGGTATATTCGGATTTCACCGACGATAACCGTATGAGTACATAAGATCAAATATTCATTGTTCATTGTCATATTTTTAATAAAAAAAACGAGGATAGACAAAGTTGGAGGGAATTTTTTATTATTAATGAAACTTTTTGCAAGTTGTCACATGCAATCCCTCAACTCTAACATAATTTCAAAGCTAGTTCTTTGTTTGTTTTATAATCTCATCGTTAAATCAATCTTTCACCATTAGTCCTTTCAAGTTATAAATCAAAACGTTATGCACTTCATAAGTTAAATCGTTGAGCTCCGTTTGCCCGTTTAAGTCATTTTTAACAAACCGTTTCAAAGCTTACGTCTTCAACAGTCAACAACGTAATTTAACCTACAACAATTTTTTTTTTATTATTCACGGTTTTTTCTTGATTTAGTAAAATCCCGTAAAAGTCGATTTTTTTTACGGTTTAAATCATAGAAATTGTAAAATCCCGTGAATGTTAATTGATAACAACAACACAACAAACATGATACATAACACTACAAACGATCCGAATAAGATTCACTAAAACGTCAAAACGGCTATGGAATTTGGATTCAAATGTCAAGTGATCACGGAGTTTATTCGGTATCCCTTATTTGTGATTGAAGTGGGTTTCACGAAGGCGTCTACTTATTTCATCATCGAGACTTCCTTCTATTTTCTACCCCTTTTCTTAAAACCCAATCTATCGATGGATGACTTGCCTATACGTATACAGTTATGATTGAGACTTGAATTATCTAGTTACCAGCGGTCAAGGGGTGGTTGGGTGAAGACCTGGTTAACTATCACTTAAAGGAGTTACATTGTAGTACTCAGTGTCACACGCAGATGCCGATGTGGATAGTCTCAAGAGGTGTTGTACTTATTTTAGGGCTTTAGTTGAGGGTATAGGTACTTAGAGTCTTTCTTTCTGCACCGTTCTTCAATCATCAACAGTGCAAGCGTAAGTAACATATTTGGAGAGTCTACTTCATTTTCATGTATGGTATTTCAGGTTTACTTCACAAGTGGTACAGACATAGCCGCCGAATTACTAGAGGATGGTAAGTTAGCCATAGAGTAAAAGGTTGAGATGTGATCAACAATTCTTACGGGATATTTAAAGCTTCTGAACGTCAATGATACTTCACAGTCTCAAAAAAAAAATCTTTTAAAGTTCTTTAATGTCTTTCATAACTTTTCAAAATTGTTGATTATGACAAGAACTTCTCGTGTATATGATCGTCCACGTCAATGATGCTTTCGAGAGTTCAAAACCATCATGGGGGAATACATATACTTTGATGCTATCAGGTCAACTTCCAGGGGGAAGTAGTTTATACTACTTCACTTAGTATGGTTTGTGAAGTATTCTGTATGCGTGAGAAGATCTGTTGCTGATCTCTTGCAAGTTCCCCCCAAACGGATATTCACCAAGACCGAATGTCGACGATACAGATTGTAGCAGTTTAGATGGTGTGGTGACTGTTTCTTCTACTAAATTCCGCTGTGCATTTAAATGTCAATGTTAGAAGATCGTTCAAGCTACATCAACGTTTCAGAATCTGCTCAAGATACGGATGTTGTTTTGGGGATGCTGATCAGAACACTAATCCAAAGAGGAGGTCTATGAAGAAAGCTTTTCAAGACATGCTGCATGAATTGGGGGGAAGTTAATCCAACTCATGTATACTACAATGGTTCCAGAACAAGTCAAGCCACAGAAGATCCAAGCTGGAGTACAAGTTTCAAGACTAGAAGACAAAGAGTCCATCTTCGGCATTGGAAGCGCTTGGATGTCACTTTATTATGGTTGTATTTGTATTGATAGGACTTTGTAAGTATTTCGTTATGCTCCAATATTGGGGGAGATTGTGAGCCTTTAAATACAGTCGGCTAATACGGAATTACATTAGTTTATATTAGCCGGACACGCAGGGACTAGAAATGTCAAGGTGTAGTAAGTTGTATATCGTGTCCAGTGCTATATATATCCCCTCCATACTTCCATGGAGGGGTGAGGATTCATAATTTTGTAATAAGGTGTGTGTGTTTCTCTCTCTAGAACACACATCTTCCCTTTTTCTCTCACTAATAATATGGCTTTCTATTTGTTTAATCCTCCCGACTCCGGTATTCTGTTAGTTGTGAATCTTTGGAATAAAAAATGTACATTTGAAAAATAAACACACAGTTGATAAATTCAAAATATTAATAAAGTTTTACATCGATCAAACTAAGGTTAACAATCGTTAAAATGCGGCGAAGTTAAAATTGTTCAAACCAATGGTATTAAAGAAAGATAATAATTTATGATAATACCGGTCCGGGCAAATAGACTTTCACATAAGTCAAGCAACAATATCCATGCTAAGCACCTGAGAAAAACATGCTTAAAACGTCAACATGAAGTTGGTGAATTCAATAGGTTTAGTCAAAAAAGAATGTAATGTGTTGGAACCACAAGATTATCTCAAAACGTTATGCAGACTGTTATAGTGAGATACAACGTCACATAAGAGGCATTTACGTTGCACTAAACTCATGACACTGAAGCTAATACTGAAAGATAGCATGTACAGTGCTATAAAGGCTTGCCCTTCAGGTGTCCGACCAAAGACCACATAACTAGTTTCGACATGACATATATCCGTTAGTCCTTGCAAACTCGGACTAGTAAGTGCTTCTTACCCAGATAGAGATAATTAGTCCCAATAGATCTATTTATTCACTCGCGCTCACTTAACCAGCCAGTAGTTCGGTAAAGATGATTACAGTTCATGAAATTCAGGCAATATGTGGTCTGATACGCTACTTAGGCAACACATAAAACCGAGGGAATTTTCTCACGTATAGTACTTGCTTTGTCGGTTTTACAGCAAGCAATGTTTCTACTCAAGTTATAAAAACCAATTTAAAAAGTGGGCCTATTGTTTAAATCATTGATTGGTGAATGATGATAGGTTATCTGTCTTAGAATAAATATCGCACGCATACGAACGACGGTTTCGTAAAGACAACCTCTGAAATGAAGGTAGGTTTAATAATCAGTGTAGCGTAGATTTGCGGATACTGCTTATGATTTACTAGGGTACTTTGTTAAATATTTCTAAAATTAATGTTTGTGATCGTATAGTAATTAAATATTTCGTAAATAAAACGAATTAATAATAAGTTATATTTAATATTACATACTATATACGTTAAGTACTAATATATATATTACTATATATTAATAACATAAATATTAATATATATATATATATATATATATATATATATATATATATATATATATATATCTATATATATATATATATATATATTTATTGTTCGGCACTTTAATAAATTCTCATATATCTAGTTTTTTCATTGTGCGTTTCATATTTACTAAGTATATTAATTTATAAAAATTTCGGATGACCCGTTGTGTTTACAGTTTTCAAAGTCGTAGACTTTAATAAAAACCATTTTTAAATCACTTTCAATCCACTTTTCATAATTACAAACTATACATCATCAAAACCCTTTTATTATTTAATCAAAAGACCATTTGGACCCTTATTGGGCTTTTAGGCCCAATAAGCCTAAGCTTATTACTCGTAACGTCCAACGTTCAAAATAAGTTAAACGTATAGCGTCTAAGTCGTACACTACTAAATAAGCTATTAATGAACTTATTCAATAAGCTACACCATAGCTTTACACCTTGGTGTATTGTATTTATGTTGAGCCTTAGCCCGTCAAGTCCAAAAATATAGTTTTACTTATCCATATAGTCTGATAAGCAAAACATTAAATAGTAAACACGCGATTTAATAATAAGCTCATAATAAGCCACAATAAAATAAGCCAAACCACATAAGTTCAAGATTAAGCTTGTGGTGTTGGCCTTGTATGTGGGACGCGGCTAAAAGCCCAAGCAAAACATATTCGGGCTTATTTGTTAAGCCGAATAAGTTTACCGTTTGTCCTTTCAAAATAAGCTAGAATTATGCTAATAAATACAAGCCGAAACAAAATAAGCTAAACAAACACTTCTTCTTTCTTTTCTAGTTGGGCCGAACACAAGCATAAGCCCATTAAGCTCAAAATAATCAAAATAAGCTTTCCAAAAGCTTATTAACATAAGCCGGGATACTTATGAGCTAATAACAGATTTTTTTGATTACACGAAAATAATCACGGTCACAAAACTATACTTTCCTTATATTTCTTGTTATATGTTTCGAACCATAGGCATAACCTTTTAAGGTTTATGATGTTTTAAAATCTTTGTTTTTACAAAATAAGTTGTACAACTAGTAAGTATGCATCAAGATGAGTATGAAAGTACAAGTTATTAATAGATTTCAAGACTTACAAAGTTTGAAGGTTTTAGGAAGATGAACAAGACTAACATTAGCCCAAAAATGTTGTTTAACAATACCGAATGATACAATTTGATCAAACCTTACAATCTTCAAAAAAAGTTTTTTATCAAGATGAAATTTTACTCGAGTTTATATATGTGTGTATGTATTTCGTGGCTACCAGTTAAAACAAATAAAGGAAAGAAAACAAGGAAAGAATCTGTACTCCCTGGTTTGCGAATAATAGAGAAAGAAAATATGCGATTAAACTGGTTAATATCGTCCTCCAAGAATCTTCTAATGATACTTCTAAGAAACTTCCAAGCTTCTTCTCATCAAATATAAACTGTATCAAAGACAAATAACAACCTATTACCAAGCTAAATGTGACGATTTACCAATATATAATATGAATTTAGGGTTCGACTCGTAGATAGAGGAAGAATTAGTTTAATTCATTAGGTTTTGCAGGTCATAATGGTAAGAAGTAATATATTAAATGTCGTGCAGTTTGCAAGTTTTATTTTCAAATTATAATTAAAAACTTTAAGTTTTCCCGATTCCTGGACGTTTGACGCCGCGTCAGGGTTGTTGGTGACGTTCACAGGCATGTGGTTGATGCATCGTAGGATCGACTTTTCCTATATGAAAACACTAATATACTGTCAACTATGCGGAATCTAGTTGGCTGTATTAGAAGAAACACACAATAGTTTCTCAAACGATTTCTATTATAAACCTTTTGAATCTGCCTAAATTGCAGATCCCTAATACAATACTAATAATTCTTAACTCGTGTTTTTCTATATCTGTATTATAACACCTTGAATCTGCCTAAGTTTGCAGATCCCTAATATAATACTTATCTCTAATACTTCTAACTAATGCTTTTCGTTGTTTTTGTTGTGTCTTTCTAATGCCTTCCTAGAGATCCTTTTATAAACGTAAGGATAACTCTAGTAGGTGTACAGTCCTTGTATGACACAAATACTAATTAATACTAATCACTAATGTAACTGTTACATGATAATCCTTTAAAGTTCCTATATTAAAGGCAGTACTTTGACTTTTTCATACTAAGCAGGCAGTACTTTGACCTTCAACTTAGCAGTACTTTGACCTTCTGACTTGTATTTCCCAACAATCCTCCCCTAACTTGAATTCTACTTGCTTGACTTCAAGTTTCTTGATGGTTGGACATCTTTGTTCAGCATCAATACAAGTCTTCAATCTTCTAGATATAATCCTCTAAGCAGTATCTTGTATACAATCTATTTGAGTATCTTGAAATGAAACCTCTTGTTTTGAACATAAACACTTTCAAAAATTCTTTGTCTTTGCATCAAACAGATTGTTCTTCAATCAGCTGCAGGTCTTCTCAGCAACATAAATGGTTTTTATGAGCCTTTACCAAGTAGCCATTCACTCTTGGGCTAGTCAGTTCTTTGGTACCTAGAAAAGGTAATAATCCATGGTGAACTGAAAACCACTTCAACACTCAGAACATGAATCATAGTGTGTTGAATACTATATGACTTTTGGTAAGTCATTACAACCATGAACGGATTTGATAAGTCTTTACCTGTAGCCGTTTGCTCAGGACTAGCCAACTCTCAGTAATAAAACATTGGTGAGTTGAGAACCATATAGTTTTGAGCAAACTATTAAAGCTATAAACGGATTTGAAGATCACACCAGAGCCGTACCCTCATGGTGAATCAAACTCTTTCTTGTCTGTTAGACATGGTGAGTTGAATACCATTTGTCATGTAGTGCAAGCACTAACATCAGGTGTTACTCTCAAAACTTTGAAAAATATTGTGCTTTAAAAAGTTTTTGCACACTCAAAACTTCAAAATATTTCAAAAACAACTTTTTAACTAGCAGTACTTTCAAAATAAGGTACTGCTTGTTCACAGTTAAGTCTTTTTATCAAAACAAGATATGTTACTTTCAAAGAAAATTTTGGTAAAAATACCAGTTGTTTAAGAATCATCACCATCTTCAGTTGTCCATAAAATAAACAGATGTATCAATGTGATAGCTATTTCACTCTCATCTTTAACTTCCATACCATGATCTAGCATCCTGATCATCAGCTCTCTTGATAGAGGATATCTTCTTTCTGCTAGCATATGAAGCATTGTACCATCCTCTAACTCTAATGTATGTACTCTCGAAGATTCATTAAGTCTCCATCTTATAATTTCCCAATCTTCTTGATTATCCCTGATGACTTCATCTTTCTAATGGTACCCTTTCTCTTCTTTGAAGGTTCTTCAGCTTTTACATTCATCTCCTTAATAGCTTGTTCATCTTCTTAGCAGTACTTTCATGAACTTGAGCAGTACCTTCATGAACTTCTTCAGTACCTTCAATAACTTCAGCAGTACCTTCATGAACCTCAGCAGAAATAGTATCATCAACATCCATCATTTGAGAATCACCTAAATTAACATCAACTTCATTCAAACCAGTACTTCCATCATTGACTTTCTTCCTCCCCTGTTTGAAAGAAGATGATTTCTTTTTATGTGTCTTCTTAAGCTTTTTCTTCTTAGACAAAGTAGCTTTAAGCTTGAGAAAAGATCTGTATTCAGCAATCACAGGCTTAACTTTCTTCACAAGGATCTTTATCTTTGTCTTAAGCCTTAGAATTTGAGCAGCTTGTTTAGTATTTTGCTTCTTGATAAGTGTTAAATTGTAGACATAAAATACCCAGGATTTTGCCAATAAAAGCCAAAAAAATATGCCAAAAGATGGAAATAGGTGTGCTTTTGTGTCTCAATGTGCATGAAAGGATATTAAAGTCAAAAAGAGCAAAAACGAGCAAAAACCGACAAGAAATGAAGAGACAAGTACAAGA
>BQNB010108462.1:0-21495 GCA_026074375.1 Tanacetum coccineum
CTAAACTAAATTACGAGAAACATAAACAACAAACAAATCATATTAATTCCATAAAGGGTTACCTTGGCATTCTTTCTGCTTCTTTACAGCTACGGTTTTATGAACCCGCACCCCGAGTCGATCCATACCACGACCACCACACCCACATCTCGCCATTGAAAAAACGCACCCACCACAACTTGACAAAACAATTTTACAGATCGAAAGTTTAGGATTTAGGGTTCATATATCAATTCAATTAAAGGGAAAAACGAATAGGAGACGAGGATTTTTGGGGAGGGGTGGCCATGGTTGATTTAGGTTATACTAGATCTAAATGATATGGACGTTTTTTTTATTGACATGGACGGTTTTTAAAGTTAAAAAGAAATATATTATTATAATATCCCTTAATTACCCTTACATTAATTACAACAAGAAACTTGATCTTTTAGTTATTTACATAAATGGCTCATTCATTTTTGACCATTGATCAACTTATCTAACGGTTGTACACGAGTTCTCGTAGTTCTCGCACTTAAATTGGTGCTGAAAATAAAGTTACACTATATATATATGTAACATAATAAACCTGAAAAGATTTATTAAACATGATCTGACCTTTCAATGAGTTGGATGAACCATTCACTAAACCATTTGTGCTTGAACCATTAGCTTTATTGCCAACCTTAACACCCTTGCAATCCTTTTTTAAGTGTTCAGGTTTCCTACACTTCCAACAAGGTAGTTTAGACTTCTTGCTAGGATCAGCTTTAGTGTCAACCTGATGCTTACGTTTACCCCTATTGTCAGTATACTTGGAGGAGTTGTTATGCTTCACTATATTGACAACTGAAGGACCAAAAACATTGTTACCTTTTAGCTTGTCACTATCCTGCATCCTGAGGGACTCCTTAATGCGCAGATGACTGCCCAACTCAACAAAAGGTAGTTCCTCCTTCTTATGTTTCAAGGTATGCTTGAAATCTTTTCATGAATGAGGGAGTTTATCAATGATACAAGAGACTTAAACAACCTCATCCATGTTAATTTTATGTTGTGTAAATCTACCAAGTATACAAAGAAGTTCATTGTATTGTTTTATAACTGGTATTGAATCAGTCATTTTGTAATTAGTAAAATCACTTACAAAGAACTTCTTACTTGATGCATCCTCAGCCATATATTTGGCTTCTAAGGAATCCCATAGTTCTTTTCCAGATTCAACATTTTGGTATAGATCATAATAAGGAATCAGACATACCATTAAGAATGATGTCACGACACACATAGTCATCATTCTCCCATTTGCTCCTTTTCTGGATATGTTCCACGGTAACATTCTCATCATCTTCAGGCATTGGCGTAGTAAGGACATACACCACACTCATGGTAGAAAGAAGAAAGTGCATCTTCTTTTACCATATTCTGAAATCAACCTTGTTAGGCCACATTTTATCTTAAATCACACGATAAAGAAAGGTTTCGTATAAAGAGAATTAAGAGAGGAAGGCAAGACTTTCACAATTTTCAAATTTGATAAAGAAAAGAGAAATGGGAGGAAAGTGAGAGTTACAAGCCTTAACCCCCTTATGTTGATTAGGGGATATTTATAGGAGAGGGGAGGATTAGCTTCCCTTCCTTTATTTTCCCTAATTTGTAATCTAGTCCCTATTCTTTGGATACTATGCTATTTTTCACTTTAAGCATATTTTTTCTTATTACAAACTACTTTCTACTTATAAAATAAAGTAAAAACATTAATAATAAATAAAACCACCTAAAGTATCATAATCGACACTTTATGATCCTAACAATCTCCCCCTAAGGGTCGATTATTTTGGGTGTTCCCTTCTTGATCCTAGTGGTCTTTCATTCACATACATCTCCTAACGTCTAATCTGATCACGATGCTTCAACCCTTCTTCAATTTCTTCCTCAAACAATTATAGGTACTCAACATCTTCATTACTAACACTTGGAGTCACATAACCATGCTTCACATCATTATTATAGCTTTTTAACCCTTCCAAGACTCTTTTCAATGTAACATCACAGAACTTATGAATCTCTTGATGTCTCATCACTCTCTTTTCTTTCTTGATGTTCTTGTATATAATGCCATATACTGGTTCAAAGACAATGGAGAACATCGTATGCTTCTCAATGCCAGGGAAAGTAATTGTTGGTGCAGTAAGGTTGACCTTCTGTTGATAGCTTTCCACACCTAGCTGGAAATTATGTACTCTTTCCCAGATCACTGTACTTCTGATGAAGACTGACAATGACCACAGCAGTCCAGTCTCAGCATAGTCACCTACCTTGTCGTTAATACATAGTGATGACATCAAATAACGTCACTTTATTATATCATTTATACCATCTGTTTTGCCCACTTTTATATAATTATTGCATTGTTTAGTACTTAATTGCTTTAAAGTTTACAAATGCAGTAATTCAGGAGCGTTTTGTAAAGACAAGCTAAAAGGCGCATAATTTGGAGCTAAAACGAAGACATTTGAAGAATGCTGAATTCTGACTACATACGCCGTATCCAACAAAAGAGATACGGCGTATACGGGCCAAGACTTCACAAGAAAGCGCGTTTGACCAATTCCTAATACGGCGTATCGGACTGCTTCCATACACCGTATCCATAAAGATAACTATTCAAAGATATGGTAATAAAAGTAAATTGGGAATGATATCATTGATTGATTGAGAACGTAGCGTGCACTCCAAGGAATCCAACCCTATACGCCGTATCAACCTAGCCAGATATGGCGTATCGAGTCTTTTTCAGACAATATAAATAGAAGACTTAAAAACGAGTTTTTAGGGTGCAATATCATATTCTATATACCATACTCATTAAAGACGAATTTTAGAAGAGAATATCAGCAACCAAGGTCAAGCATTGATCACGAATCCATAGAAGACATCGTGTAATTTTTACTTTCTTAATCGTTCGATTTTAATTGTTTGATTACGCATGTATAATTACAATGGATGTGGGCTAATACCCTCGGGTATTAGCCATCTTAATGAAAGTTCAATGTTTGGTTTGTTTTAAAATCGATTTCTTAATTAATCGTTGATTGTTTAATTATGTCTATCATCTCATACTTGTTTATGTGTTTGAATATGCGCCCTATCATTCAACTGGGTCTAGTGATACCTAAAAAGTAATCTAGATACTAGGATAGCTCTCCATATCATGTTTTATATTACTGGACCAATAGGATCACAAATAACGTTATGTCTTTGTCTTTGAATTATGAGCTTAGTTGGACCGGTAGGTGACCCGTTTATGTTTCAGCAATCATGCTCTTAATTAACTAATAAAGATTTGAATAGTGGACTACCAGTATATAAAACACCGTCAAACAATAAGTGGGTAAAGTCCCGTTGGGCTAGGGTTTTAACAGGATCACCACTGCTTTGATTCCCTAAGATATATTATAATTAAACTAAAGGATGCTTTATGCGGATGCATTAATTGTGACAGGATTAATCGTGTCTAGGTCTTAGGATGATGTCCCGCCTAAGTCTTAAGAATGATATGCCGCTTCGAGATAAGTAAATCATTGCACTAAAACAAACAAACCGACATTGAACTGGATTTAATATGGTTAATACAGTTTTCTATCATTTGGCTTGTAACGCTTTTCTATCATCTAATTTTATTCTTTTGTGTTTATTGTTTATTGAATTGATATTTGTCACCACCAAACCTGTGCCAGTCTCTCAGGCTGAAAACCCCCCATATCATTAGACAACGTATATAGCATAGGTTTAACCAGTAAATAGACTAATTAGAACTAATTAAAATACTGATAAAATATAGGATTAATGTTTCACTCTTAGTGTTCGACACCCTACTTATCGTGAAACTCTATCTTGACCGAGTATACTGCCCGTTAAAGTGTTGTTTTAGGTTTGTCGGCTAAATATACATGTAAAACTTGATAATCAAATAATTGACCCTACACGACAGCACATCAGGTTTTTGGCGCCGCTGTCGGGGAGTGAATTAATTAAACCTTATTCTTATTAGTATTTCTAACCATTAATTAGTTTAGTTCAGTTTAGTGTAATCTAATTATTTAATTTTGTTTGTATTTATTTGCATTGCGTGTTCAAGTGCTTAAATTCCTGCATTGTTTATTCATGTTAAATACGACGTATTCAGTTCACTGAATACGGCGTATTAGTCCATTTGACCTTTTTTTCTCCATAGCAAGTTCATTACAGGTAAAAATGGACGACCCAAATATCACCATGAAGGAATACATCAGACTTGAAGAAGTAAAAGCTCAAACACATGGTAGAACATTTAATTGGCTTTAAATCTTTTAATAGTTGATCATTTTGAGATTTAAGTAGTTCAACAATTTCCAAATAAGATTTTGAACAAATAGAATCATTGGATACCTCTAAGTTAGGACTTGAAGATGAGAAAGCCATGAGTGCATAATTAGGCTCTTCCTCTGCCTAATCACTCCAATCATATCCACCAAGACCATCACATGACACCAAAGCTGTGGAAGTAGATGTTTCAACATGCACACTACTTCTTGAGCTTTCCTTGTTCTTGTAGTCTTGATTTCTTGGAGCTCTGCACTCCCTAGAAAAATGAACCTCGGAAGTGATGAGAATAGTCTGAAACTATATGATTTGATATACATATAGTCAATGTTGCTGATATGAAGTGTTGCTGAAAAGTTTTAAAGAATAGTTGTTGCAAAGATCAAAAAGAGATGATTTGAAGAATTACAGCTCAAGAATATTTCGAAGAGTTTTTGTTTACAACATCCTCAAGAAGCTCAAATTGAAGACACTTGAAGAAACTTGAAGTTCACAAGTGAAGATCAAGTTAGGGAAGGATTGTTGGGAAATATATAGTAAAAGACTTAATACTGGTAGTATAACAGTTAAGTCTGGTAGTATTAGTTAATACTGGCAGTACTAATATTAAGTATGGCAGTATTATAGTTAGTACTGGTAGAGTGGCAGTACTAGTTAAGTCTGTTTATGTAACAGAATAGTGATAATAGTTGATATTGGCTAAAATATACATATTTTGTACCCCGTAAAACACTATAAAAGGACTAAAAACACTAAAATATAGATAATTATATTGCAAATATGTTTGTATTGTGTTTTGATGTCTTACAAGTACAAAGGATTGAAAATGAAGCAAAAACGGTAAAATTCGGGTGACTTTTGATGACGTTTTCACGTTTATCGAGGTTCAAACGAAGTCGTGAATATTCCTCGATCACACCATTGGAAAGAGCACGAAATTACGAGTCCAACGGTACCGGCCTTTCATATGTGAACCTTTTATATTTGAACCTTTTTTGTCCCTGTTTGAACCTTTTATCTTTAATAAACCTGGTCCAAGAAATTTAAGGGTCTTATATTAGTTTTTGCACATTATAATTAGAACTATGCTCTAGCCTACCGGTTAGAGCATTAGGCTCTTGATAGAAAGGTCTCGAGTTCGATTCTGCGGAGGGGTTTATCCCCCTCACGATCCGACCCGACCCACGACCCGGACCCAACCCGAACTTGACCCGGCCCATGACCCGAACTTGACCCGGCCCAATACTTGGCCCAATCCAGCCCAATACTGACCCCCGGCCCAATACTGTTGACACTGCCTTGACTCGTCCGGTCAACCACCGTTCACCGGTGGTCCGGCGGTGGTCCAACGGTGTCCAACGTGGTTTGACCGTGTTTCCTGCCCACGCATTTGACCGCGCGCTGTTGACTGGTGGTCCGCGGCGTTGACCCACCGTTGACCTGCGCCGTTGACCACCATTGACCGTGGTCCGGTGGCGTTGACAGACGAGTGACTGAAACAGTGTTTTCCCGCCACGTGGCAGCACTCAGGTGGTACACGTGGCCCATCTAATAATGAAATGTCAAATTTGCAAGTACGAGGTACACAGACTGACATGGTCAGTACGAGTACGAGTGGCAGCAAACGCCAGTCACGAGGTACTGTTCCAGGTGGCGGCTGGAACCAATTAAGCGTGAGCCACGTAGGCACTGGCGTGTGTCAGTACTAGGTGTACGTATGTTAGTACGAGGTCAGGCGTGTATGGATCCGTGCCAATCATTGGCAATCATGAGGCGGTTGGTGGAGTGCAAAAAGTCTATAATACCCCTAGATCCAGCAATATCATTGGATGAAGACTTGAAAGGACGAAATTGCCCCTCCCACTTGGAGGCTATAAATGGAGCACGCATCAGCTGCATTTGAGTGTTAGAAATTTAGAGTGAGATTTAGTTTTATAAAAAAGTAGTGTAGGTTAGTTTATTTTAGGAGTAGTGTAATTTAGTTTAGCTTATTGTAAAAGCTTTTTTTAAGCTTATTAGTTTATTGTAATCATTACTTTTAGCTTTTATTAATTGAGATGATTAAGATTAAAGTAGTTGCTTTATTGACTTATGGCTTATTCTTTTTCTAATCCTCTATTTACTTTTCTTTTTTTAATTAAGCTTATTTTGGCTTATTGTATGCTTCTAGTTTTTTTTTTTTTTTTTTTTTCTTCTAGCTTATTTCTTACTTCAAATAAGTCTTCCTTTGGCTTATTAGATTTAGATCTAAGCTCATATTATCAAATAATCTTTGGCTTATTTCGTTTTCTTTTAATTAATTAGACCTTTATACTTCTTATGCTCGATTCGAATGCGAAAAAAGGATGTCTAAGTCTTCTACTCCGCTTATTCTTTAATCCTTGAGGCACCCCTTATTTTCGAGAGCTATTATTTAGATTTAGTAATCTATATAAGCTTTTTTAGTAGTTAAAGTTTTCAATGGCTTAATTACCTTTTATATCTAGTTTATTAAATAGTTTTACAAGTAGCTAGTAGATTAAACTATTTTTGTTTTACAAATTTAGTTTTTTAATTCTAGCCTATTTTTTTAGATCTAAATCCTTAAATATACCCGATCCGAGTTCACTTGATTGAACACCTTAGTTTCGGTGGATTTGAGATCTATAGTAACATGTCCGTTTTATTTAGCTTTATTTTGTTCTAACTAGTCCTGTAGCTTATGTTCTTATTTCAATCTTCTACATCTAAAGGCCGGAGCTTAAGGGTCTTATAAGGTTTGAATAAATAATAAAGTTATGGATCCTTATAGTTCCTTATGAAAATAATTAGTAATAAAGTTGACACATTTATCGCTATGATTAGTATAGTAAAAGCTTCAAAGTGGATTAAACTTATTGTTTATTAAGTTTGTAAATCGGGTGTTTATATCATTGCGGTTCTTCATGTCGGTTTTACCCATTTTCTTTCCCTTATTTAAATACAGTAGTTTTAGAATTATTACTTTAAAATGTTTATTTGAATCTTATTTGCCGCTAGTTATTTGTATGATTAGTGAGTAGTCATTAGTGCGTGCTAAGTGATTAGTGATATTGGAATATAAGTGCAGTTTTAAAAAGGATTAAAAAATTAATAGTCCATTAGAATTTTCAATTTACATACCTTCATTATACATTTTAATGCAATTAAATACATGTCATTTATTTTAAAAAGAACTATTACTTTATTGTCATTATTTGAAAACGCATTTTACATTTACTTGTCATTAATTTCTTTAAATTTGTATTTCGAAGGATTTACTTCGCTAAAACCAAAAACAGCACTTAATGAACATTTCCGTCACTTAGCAAGCATTCTACATTTATATCTTTTAAGATCAATCTTAGTATAATCATTGTAGATTTTTAATCATAAAATAATATAGTTTAAAAATAGTTTAAATCTAAAAGTTTAGTTTCCCTTTTATATGCTTTCCCTTTTAGTAGATTTAGATAACCAAACCCAAAAACTTAAGTGATAATCAAGCTCGATTTACAACTTGAACGTAGATTTCCATTCACTTCTCGCCGAGGAAACGACCCGGGAGGTTTTTGATAATTGCATTGGTTAAAAGCGATTTTCTAGAACCCGACGGAAATTACTTACTATACTATTATTGATTATCTTCCTTATTATTACGTATTTATATATTATATATATATGTATATGTGTTAATTTGGACGTGATTAAATTTTGGCGCCGTTGCCGGAGATAAAATTATTTATTTCCGAGTTTGTTTTATTTACATTGCGTGTGGGACCAGCAATGACTTAGTGTGGGAGAATTTAATGTGTGCTAAACCACACATCATTTTTACCCCGGAAAACACTATTAATTGGACTAAAAATGCTAAAATATGCTCTATTATATTGCAAATATGTTTGTTTGGTATTTTTATGTCTTGTAGGTAAAAGGATTAAAAATGGTGCAAAAACGGGAATTATCGGGCTCAAATTGGTCAAGTTTAATTATTACTCAAAGCTAAGATGAAGTCTTAAAAAGTCCCTGAGCATACCATTAGAAAGAGCACGAAAAATCAAGTTTAACGGTGCCTTCATCTTTTATTGGGCCGGCCCGACACCATTTATATAGGTCGGACCGACCCATACTAATTAGAACCTCAAGACTTGTTATTAATCCTGACTGCAGTCATATTCGGCCCAGTTATAGAAATACAAGAAAACTCATCCCATACAACCATGTGCCCCAGCCCACCTGAATGAAAGAGCTTGGCCTAACAGTTTGAAGAATGGATGTGCAAAATACTAGGCCCAGGAAAATTACAAGCCCACACACTAATGCTTATTTGGAACGCTAGTTATAAAAAGATGGATAGCAGTAGACGTTAGGATCTATCTATCCTTTATCTTGTCTTTCTTTTTTTTATCTTTTCATTTCTTTTTGTTAGTATTAGCGTAGGATAGCAGCAAGTTAGATTAGTTTTAGTTTAGGAATAGATTAGTTTATTTTCTTATATAATTTTTCATTCCATACTTATGTAATGGTTAAATTTGTGTTACGATTGGTTTTGATTTATTGAAGTATGTTTCCGGAACGATGTTTGTTAGTGACTCGAAGGTGTTGATGACGATTTCCCCAGGTTTGTTGAATCGATAGCTTCATCTCCTATTAAGTGGTCGCATAAGCTTGTTCTGGTTCAGGTTGGAATTGGGATTTAGTTCGTTTGTATCAATTATGGTTTCGTTTGTATGTCCTTCGATTAGCTTATTTGAGTTTTAAAAGGTAGATTTGGTTCGACTAGAGATTCAGATTTATATTTGCTCTTCTTAATTTTATCGTTTAATTTTCTGATTTGGTGAATTCATTTTATATATGGTAATTTGGTTAGCTTAATTTTAGATCAGATTTGGTCCATTCGGCGTTTGAGGCTTATTGATTCGGTTTAGATTAGATGGTTTGATTAGTTTATGTACTCGACTAGTTTAGTAGAATATTTGGATTTAGCTTATAGCTTATTTCATATGTCTTAGTTTCGTCTTAATAGAAAAAACTTTTTTTTAGTTTTGAATGGTTAAAGAAATGGTTTAATAGCTTGTTCGATTTGTGTATTTTGTAGGCTGTTTCGTTTCAAGTTGGAACTAAAAAAGTTTTTTTTTTCTTCTTTGAGTTCAATTTTCTAACAGAAAGAACAAGTGTGTGGTTTTGGGCTTGGCCTAATTGATTCATAAAGTGGATTTTAAAAAACAGTTTCGAATTAGTAAGGAGTGATTAAAAGTAATATTAAGTTTGTTGATTTTGTCTTAACTTTGTTTGATTGTTGATGAAATCTTCAACACATGAGGCGTGGAGCTTACGGATTGTATAAGCTAGTTTTATTCCCAAGTGTAGAGCTTAATTAGAGTTTACTCGCTTATTAGAGAATAAAGTTTAAATACTTTATCATCTATTAAGTGAATAGAATCCAAATAAGAAATAAACTTGGAATTTAACTTAGTTTATGTAATCGGGTGGTTGCATTCGTATCGCTTTCGTCATTCGGGTTCTATTTCCTTTCTCTTTTCAATTCTAATTAGTTGTAGTATAATTTTGCTTAAAATGTCTTTTAGTGTTAAGCTTTTTATTGTTAGTTTAGTTGCCATGAGTAGCGAGTAGTTTAATTAGTACTTGTTAAGTGATTAGTGATTTGGAATTTAAGTGCGGTTTTAAAAAGGTTTAAAAAATTAATAGTCATTAAAATTTTCCAATTTACATACCGTCATTTACTTTTAATGCAATTTAAATACTTGTCATTTATTTTAAAAAGCATTTTACTTTACTTGTCATTTAATTTCTTGAAACTTGTTTTCTAAGGATTTTAATTCATTAAACCTAAGCCCGCACTTAAGGAACATTTCATGTCACTTAGCAAGCATATTTGTCATTTATATCTTTTAGATCAATTTTAGTTTAATCTTTTAGTTTTTAATCTTAGAATTAATATTAGTTTAATTTTTAGTATAAAAATAGTTTAAAACCAAAACCAAAATATTTGTCATTCAAGCATCAAACGAAACATTCTCATGGATTTCAATTCATCTCTCGCCGTGGAAACGACACTCGGAAGATAGACTATTATTTTTCCTAAAGTAATTGTCTTATCTGACGGGATATACTATATATTATTACGACACGCGTTTGACGTTTATCAAAATGGCGCCGTTGCCGGGGAGAGGTGTAGCGATTTTTACGGGATTGTTCGTGTTCGAGCCTTGAAGATCCTTTCTTCGGGAAGTTTATTTTCGTTCTTATAAAAATATAAAAATCCAAAAATATTTTTATTTCCATTTTATTTTCTTTTATATAAAAATTAAAAAAAAAAAAAAAAAAATTTATCCTTAAAAAAATATATAAAAATAAACAAAGTTGGTAAAAGAACACCAACAAATAATACCTTCAATTGAGGTATTATCATAAATAAGTTCCGGTGAACTTGATAAGTTCCCAACTCGAATCAAAGATTTAAAAACTTGCCTTTTGTGTCACTTGCGACGTACGGCTCACCTTTAAAAGTTAATTCTTTTAAAGAGCTACCGTGAAGCTTGTTGATTATTAGGTTTAAGTTGTCTTATCTCGTTTTTTTTATTATAAAAAAAAAAAATTTTCTTTAAAATAAATATAAAACCCCAAAAATAATCTCCGTAACCTAAAATCCGTTTAATTCTTTCTCTTATCCTCTAATTGTTTAATTCTTAATGTCGACATTTGGGCTTTATCCGTGTTATAATTGTGGAAGGACAAACGAATTCCCACAATGCCCGTGTTCGACTTGTGAGATGTGCGGTTTTTACCTTAACGACGAGTTCTCCTAATGTAATCGACTCCGAATTTTTTTTCGACAACTCTCCGAATTTCTCCGATCCACTTACTACAATATTCGACATATTTTTTGTAATATTTGTGGTAACAATCATAGATGGTTTCGATTTCCTTACGAGTCCCGTAATTTGAACCGGAACCGTGTAACAATCAAAACTTTAGTGATAATTATGAACCATATGATTTACAAAATGAATGTCAATATATTTGTTGTACCATTTGTGGTGATTTACATGACGATTCTCAATGTACACAATTATGGTGCGATCATGGTGAGAACCGATTTGCCAAAAATGTGGGGATATCATATGGATTATCAATGTACTCAAGCCGAAGAGATAGAACGACAACGGGAATATGAGAGACTAGAGATTGAGCGAGAAAAATCAATGCAAGAATTTACGGATACGTTTAAAGAATTTTTGGAAAGATTGAACATTCAACGAAAAGAAGAAGAGAAGCTAATTTTTGAGGAAGCCGCAAGTCAAGAAGAAGAGAAACGAATTGCCAAAGAAAAGGAGGCCGCGGAGTTAGAATCTAATTGTAAAATTCAAGAGTGCTTAAATATCAAAGAAAAATCTATTCCTCAAGCTTCTATCCTACTCGTTTCAAAGGGAAATTTTTCGAATTGGATCCGACTTTAAGTAATTTCATAATTTCTACTAAACGTATTCCTTTATCGAATTTTGAAATTCCACCCGTCACTCTAAATGTTGAAAAACCGTAACTTCATCTAAGTATGGGGGATAAGCATCTTGGACAAACCTCAAAAGATTTACTTGAATCTAGTGTTAAAGATCTTATTCCAATCCCAAGTGAGTCTAACGATACTTCAAACGGTGCATAAAATTCGCTTCTTAATGATGATAAATTTCAAAGAGCTCTTAATGATTGGTGTAATCTTGCACAACAAAATTCTATGCTTTCCATTTATGATGAAAATAACAAAATAAGGGATTGTTATAAGCTTTCGCCTTCCACAATCACACCCGATTTACCCATTACGGACTCTCTCATAATGGAGGATGAGCATCTTGACACTATTCCGGTAACGAAAATCAGCCTAACCAACAGTCAGTGTTGATGACCTTGTCCCTACCCCAAGTGAGTCCGCGGATTTATCCGATGGTGAAAGTGAGTGTGATGTGCCCATTAATGATGATTCATCGGAATCTCATTTCATCAACACGACTTTCTCATCCTCTTTCGATTCGAACGACAGAATTCTCTAGTGATGATGATCATTATCCTAAGAGGGGAAATTCAAAAGGATGAAATTTAAATTTTCTCCAAATCCTCTTTACGATATTGACCGATGAATAATTACTATGAGAAAATTCTTCTAATCCAAAAAAGGATTTAGAAGTTTCGATCTCCCAATTCCACCAATTGAGGAACGTTGCGAGGGTGGGGGGGGGGGGCGGTGGTTGGGAAGAGGGGAAGGGGGGGGGGGGGGGGGGGGGGGGGGGGGGGGGGGGCCGAATCGGATCTTTTAGAATCTTCACAAAATGTGAAATACCGATTGATTCTACAAAGATCGATTCCTATTTTGATAATTTTCTCTTCTTCGTCCGCACCGGAAATTCCTTCTTCTTTCTCGAATGAAAATGGACTTAGTTTATTGATGATTCGAACCCAACCGGTATTGATGATGAATATATTCGGAAGGGGACATTCTTTTCGTCGACCGCGTTGCCCACCATGGGAATATATTGAAGACTTAAAACGAAGACGAGAAGTTTTGACCCGGGGGAGGTGAATGTTATTTTACCAAATGTTGAAGAGGACGATACCTTCACATTAACCATCCGTACTTTTCTCCCATTTGTCACCTACCCCGAGGTTTCTCTTTTATCTTGCTCCACCAGGAGTGAGGATACTATTTTTGACCCCGGCATTTCCACTTTTCATTTTTCTTCTCTAAGCCGGTGGCAATATGAAAATCTGATGGTGATTTTGCCTTTTTTTCTTCCTAATGTGGGGGTAAAACCCGATATTTTTGAACATTGAGGCCAATGTTCCATTCTAAGTGTGGGGGGATATCTATCGAAATGTGATCATACATGTGCCTTGCTGTGTCCCGTGCAACCCCGTTTTAGCAAAAAAAAATTGATTAAAATATAAATATATAGTAATAAGTAGGCCCGTAGAATTAGGTAGTTTTTGATTTGACCGAGTTTAAAACTCTAGCTTTCCCCTTAGCTTTTTAGACTTAGCGTTTGCATAACTATTAAAATTTTGCAACGAACGAAAAAATGATAGTGTTCATAGAAGTTGAAGCTTACATCAAGGATATTTGTAAAACTTCAAGAGCTCATGTATGTAAATATTGTCGATTTTCCTCCCGTAAGCTTCTGAAAAGACTTAATATACGTGCTAATCTTGAAAATTAACTTAAATCAACTATTTTAAATAAATAAATTAGTAGTCGATATAAATAACATTTAGTCTTAGTTCAAATTTAATATTTTAAATTTTCTAAAAATGTAATTTCTCTTCGCTTTAATGTTTGCAAATAAATTAAATAAATAATTACTAATAGCATAAATATCTTCGCCAAATTACTCTATCTTGTCGAAGGCGTGCAGATGTTGAAGTCTTCATATAAGGTGGGGGCCGGTGTCATAATAAGTAGAATAACCACTTGTCGACTCGCTATCGATGTGGGCCCCCTTTTTTTTTTTTTTTTTTTTTTTTATTATTATCGAGATTAAAAGGCACCGGAGATATAATTATGATTATAGCAAAAAAAAAATTGTATGAAAAAAATATAATAATGATAATAATCCAAGGTCGAAATATGTTTGCTACATCGTGTCGGAGTGGTGGCCGATGTTGTAGCCTTCTAAAGGACCGAGGTTTAATAGTTTAAGTTTCTTAGTAAGTGGAAAATATTTTTATTAAATTTAAATATGCTTTTGGACTAAGACTAATTCGTTTTATGATTGTGATTTTTCAAATAAGATATGTGTAAATGGAAAACCTTAGAGATTTTGAAACTGAAGGTCCGTGAGTCCCTATACTAGTCTTCGTGAGGTGTCAAAAAAAACCTGTCACTTAGGCCGATGATGTTTAGGGGATGTGCCGAGACGAAAATCGCTACATGGGATGATCTCGCCTTCAAAATCAATCTTCTCGGGTGGAACGTGAAACATAGTTTTTGAATAACGTTGATCCATGGTTGAAATTCAAAATAGCACATTCACCTAATAATTAATAATTGTCGGGAGTGAAAAGTTTACAAGTTACAAATATGAGTAGTGTTAGCATCCTAACTTGTACTTAGCAGTGATTTCGTTTTAAGCTTAGTTTGGGGATTGTGAAAAGTCAAGGATGACGAACTCCTATTCTTAAGCCTTTTAAAATAAATTTTATAAAAATTATTATCTTAGTTATTATTATTTTTAAAAGTGGTTAAAACGGGGGTCGCTTGCGAATTAGATGATTTTTGAACCTTTTAATGGACCTTTTCTGTTCTTGTTTGATTGTGAGGGGGTCATAAGTTTAAAGCGGATAAAATTATTTATTTTCGGGTATTGTTTTATTTACATTGCGTGAGGGACCAGCAATGGTTTAGTGTGGGGGGATTTGATATTGGCTAAAATATACATATTTTGTACCCCGTAAAACACTATAAAAGGACTAAAAACACTAAAATATAGATAATTATGTTGCAAATATGTTTGTATTGTGTTTTTATTTTTTTTTTTTTTTTTTTTTTTGTTTTTTTTGTTTTTAAAGTCTAGGCGGAGGAGGAAGGAAGAGTGGGGGGATTAATCGCGCAGAAGCAAAACGTAATTAGTTTTGGTGACTTTCGACGATTATTTAGACACATTTATCGAGGGTCCAAACGAAGTCGTGAAGTGCGAATGCGCAGGCGTTCTCTCTCATAACCATTGGAAAAGCATGAAATACGTGACTGAGCCAGTACCGGCCTTTCATATGTGAACCTTTTGTATTTGAACCTTTTTCGCCAATTTGAACCTTTTAGTTAATGTAAAAACCTGAACCTGTCAAAATGTGCTTAAGTACATTATGTATGCATTAATATTATGATGGTGCCGGGGGGGGGGCTAGCCTAGTGCGCTGCTGAGGTCTTGAGGGCCTCCTTGAGTTCCGCGACTCGAGAGGTCTGTTCAGAGCAGAGATCGGATAGTGTGTGCAGTGTTAAGGCGAGCCATTATATCCACGTGGCATGCCACGTGGCGGACCCGGACCCAAAAAAAAAAAAAAAAACACCCCCGAAAAAAACCCCCTTGACCCAGGCCCATGACCCGAACTGACCAGGGGGAGGCCCAAGTAGCGCGAAGGATGGTGGGGGCCCGATCCAGCCCAATACTGACCCGGCCCAACTTTTGACCCGCCTTGACTGGCGGTCAACCACCGTTGACCGGTGGTCCGGCGGTGGTCCAACGATGGTCCAACGGTGGTCCAGCGGTGGTTGACCGTCGTTGACCGTCGCCGTTGACCGATGGTCCGGCGGCATTGACCGTCGTTGACCACCGTTGACTGCCGTTGACCGGTGATCCGGCGGCGGTTGACCGGAGGTTGACCGGCGACGGTGTAAACAATAAAATGCCACGTGGCACCACTCAAGTGGTGACACGTGGCGCTTCTAATGATTGGTGTTAGATGTGCATGTACGATATAAAGTTATCAGTCGCCGATGGTTGGGTCAGACACGTCGATTACTGAGTGTACTGTCTCAGTGGCCGCCTGGACCAATCAGAGATGACGTCCGGCCCCAATACTTGGGCTCTAACATACATGTCCAGCCCAAACGACCGACCCAACTGTTGACCAGGTCGTGACATGGGGGGGGCGGGGGGTTGGGGGGTGGGGGGGGGCGGGGGGGGAACCACCGTTGACCGGTGGGTTTGACAGGTGGTCCGGCGGTATCCAACATACGAGGATGACCAACGGTGGTCCAGTGGTGGTTGACTGGTGGTCCGCCACCATTGACCGTCGTTGACCGCCGCCGTTGACCGGTGGTCTAGCGGCGTTGACCGTCGTTGACCACCGTTGACTGCCGTTGACCGGTGGTCTGGCGGCGGTTGACCGACGACGGTGTGAACAGTAAAAATGCCACGTGGCACCACTCAGGTGGTGACACGTGGCGCTTCTAATGATTGGTGTTAGATGTGCAGGTACGATGTACTGTAGCAGTTCGAGGTGGCAGACATTCAGGTGGCGGCTGGACCAATCAGAGCATGACACGTGGCACTGGCGTGTGTCAGTCCGAGGTACTGTAGCAGTCAGTCCTAGGTAGGCGTGTGCCAATCATTGGCAATAATGTGGAGGTTGGTGGGCGTCAAAATGACTAATATACCCCTAGATCCAGCAATATCATTGGATGAAGACCTGAAATGACGAATATACCCCCACCTACTTGGGGCTATTTAATCAACACGCAGCAGCAGCACACAGGAGGATGAGATTAGATTTCATTTTTCACTTGTATTTTTTTAGGTAGTTAATTTAGTTTTGCTTATTTAGTTTTTGTAAAAGCTTTTTAAGCTTGTTTGGTTTATTGTAAAAAATATTTTTTTAGCTTATTAATACAAGTTGGAGGTTTGTTTGAGAGCTTATTTTCACTTGCTTATTTTTACCTTTTCTTTTCTTTGGCTTATTTCAATAAGCTCACTTGGGCTTATTGTTATCATAGCTTATTTTCTACATCAAATTAGCTATCCTTTAGCTTATTTGATTGAATCTAAGCTTATAGATCTAAATAAGCTTTTGCTTATTTCATCTTCTTTTCTTATTTTAGTTTAATAGATCTAAAAGCTTTTTAGTAGTTAAAGTTTTCAATGGCTTATTTACTTTTAGATCTAATTTAATAAATAGTTTTAAAAGTAGTTTATTAGATTAAATCTAGTTTTATTTTTTTAGATCTAGTTTTTATAAAAGTTTTAAAATAGCTTATTAGTCTAGATCTACTACTTTTAAGCTTTTCTATTGCATAAATACTTAATATTTTGGAAATTTAAGCTTATTAGCTTATAGTTTAATCATTCTAATCCTCTTTGTTTAATGACTAACTCTAATTTCATCCTTCCAACACTTAGGCGAGGAGCTTATGGGTCTTTTAAGCTTGTTTAACTATTAAAGTTTAAAGCTTTTTAGTTTTTAAGGCTATTTAGTATATAAAGTTTGTAGCTTTATTAACTAATTAGTTATATAAACTAATAAAGTTTTCATCTTTAGTGTTTAATTAAGTTTATAAGATCGGGTGGTTTAAATTCGTCTCCATTTTCGTCAATCGGGTTATTCTTTCTTTTCCTTTTCTCTTATTAATAGTTGTAGCTTAATATTTAGTAAAAAAAATGTTTGCTTTATTGATTAGTGGTAGTTTTATTAATATGTGTAGTGAGTAGATTTTTATATATGCTTGTTAAGTGTTAAATTGTTTAGTGAATTAAGTGTGATTAATAAATGAGAGAAAATATTGATTAGTGATTTTTATATTACTTAGATTATTGTTTTGGTTATTCGAGCGGGCAAAATCCGTAACAATAATTAGGCATTAATTTAGTAATTGATATCTTAATAAAAATTGTTTTCAATATAAACTAACGTTGTGAGAAGATAATTTGTTACAAAGATATTGGTTCATCAATACGGACTTAAATGTATGTTTAATTCACACTTAAGGATCTAAACAATACACTTAGCAAGCATATCTTTTATAATATATCGTTCTTCGTTTAATTGCTCCTATAATATATTTGCGTATTTGATTTTTGCCATGCTTAGTGTAGATTTATTTTTATCGTTAAATGCTATGTTGATTTTTACCATGATTAGTGAGTAGTTTATTAGTGTTTGCTAAGTGATTAGTGATTTGGAATTTAAGTGCGGTTTTAAAAGGTTTTAAGAAATTATTAGTCATTTTAATTTACATTCCGTCATTTACTTTTATTGCAATTTAAATACTTGTCATTTATTTTAAAAAGCATTTTACTTTCCTTGTCATTTAATTTTTGAAACTTGTTTATTTTTAAAGGATTTTAATTTGTTAAACCTAAAGCCGCACTTAATGAACATTTCACGTCACTTAGCAAGCATTTTCCCATTTTATAAATTTTAGTTTCTAGTAATCGTTTAATGCTCTACTTGTTTAATTGTCTTAATTGCTTTGTTCATTTATATGCTTTTATTTGTTTTATCTTTTCGTCAAGTAGATTTTAGAAAACCAAATCAAAATCTTTTTACCCATTCAAAACGCGCGATCACGAACTTAGCCGATTTTCAATTCACGCTTCGTTGGGGAATAAACGACCCGGGAGGTTTTTGAGATATCGCTTTGGCTAAAAGTGAATTTCTTAACCCGACGGAAAATACTTATCTATACTATAATTGCTATCTTATCCTTATTATTACGTATCTATATATATTATATATATATATATATATATTTATTTATATGTGTTGATTCAGAGCGGATCAAGTAGCAAGAAGAGTTGACTATTGAAGAGAAGTCAAAGTTGTTTGTACAACTCTTAGAAGAAAGAAAGAAACACTTTGTATCTAAGAGAGCAGAAGAGAAGAGGAATAGACCACCAACAAAAGCTCAACAAAGGAGTATCATGTGTACTTACCTGAAGAATATGGCAGGATGGAAGCCCAAAGACTTAAAGAACAAGTCCTTTGCCAATATTCAAGAAATATTTGACAAAGCTATGAAAAGGGTAAACACATTTGTAAATATGGATACAGAATTGGTGGAAGGTAGTGAAGTAAGAGCAAAAGGCAGTGAGACAAGAGAAGAAAGTAGTTCAAAGAGAGTAGGAGATGAGCTAGAACATGAGAAGGCAAAGAAGCAGAAGGTGGATGAGGATAAATAAACAGCTGAACTTCAAAGTCTAATGAAAATTGTTCCTAATGAAGAGGAAGTAGCAATTGATGCTATACCTCTAGCTACAAAGACACCAAGCATTATTGATTACAAGATCATTAAAGAAGGAAAGATCAGCTACTTTTAAATTATAAGAGCTGATGGAAGTTCAAAGAGGTACTCAGCCTTTATTCAGATGCTTAGAAACTTTGACATGGAAGATTTGGAAACTCTGTGGAAATTAGTTAAAGCTAAGCATGGGTATACAAGACCAGAAGAAGGCTATTAGATATCATTATGGGGTGATCTAAAGACAATGTTTGAACATCATGTAGAAGATCTAGTGTGGAGCAATTTGCAAGGAAACAAAGTGTTAGTTTGGAAGCTATTTGATTCCTGTGGAGTACACTTTGTGAGGTTTTAAAGTATGCATGTCTTTATGTTGGTATAGAAGAGATATCCTCTTACACCTGCTACAATCATAGAGATGCTGAATAAGAAGTTGCAAGCTGATCCTTGGAATGAAATGTGTTATCAGATTCTTAAGCTTATCACAAAGCAAGTCAAGAATCAATGAAGTGTTTGGAAGCATCCTCCTGGTGATTAATGAAGCTTTTAATGAAGAAACTTGATGATTTTGAAGGTAAATATCAAGTTTAAGGGAGGATTGTTGGGATTAAAAGACTTCATAATGATCTTAGAGTTATTGCTGCTCAGGTGTGTGTTACTACTGTCAACATAAAGTTAGTGTTGTTCATTAACTTTAATGAAAAATATGCTAAGTAGTTAGTACTGCTGGTGAAGATTGAAGAAAATATTCTAAGTAGTTACTACTGCTTGTATACAGTTAATACTGTTGGTGTATAAGTTACTACTGCTTGTTCAGAGTTAATGCTGCTGGTACAAAGTTACAACTACTGAAAGATTAAGACTGCTGAAAGAGTTTCTACTGTCAAGGGATGGATAAAGACTGCTCAGAGAAAAGATAAAGATTGATTATGTGATATGTATGAGATATTTTTGTAAAATATACGTATAAGTTATTTGTTTAGAAGATCATGATAACTTAGGAAAATATTGTAAGCCAGTTAGGACTCCTTAGTGTATAAAAGGAGGTCCTATGGCATAGAGATTGATATATCTTTCATTGTTTTATCAATCTGTTTGTAGCTTCAAGGTTTTGTAACCCTAATACTAGTTCGATTATTCATATTAATATATTGAAGCTTTGTTTGTTAATCTGTGTGTTCATTAGAATTACTATTCTATTGCATATTCTTCTTATTGATCAAAGATTAGATTCCGCATAATCTTTGATATATTTTACAAAGTTTCTACTATAGTTGTGTAGGATTTATCTTGCATAACTAAACCTTATACAAGCTAAGGAATTAAAGATCCATTCAAGTAGGATCAACAGTAAATAAAGCGAAGATACAAACAAACAAAGCTTGATTACAAAATGATTCTAACATTATAAAACAAACAATAAAGAATAAAACACAAGACACTCCTAAATGCGGCAAAGTAAATATTGGGTTGCCTCCCAAAAAGTGCTTTTCTTTATTTATGAGTCTTGTAGCTAGACTCGAAGTCACACGTCCTTACGTGACTTTTCCTTTGTATCTCTTGGCCTCTCTTTCCAATTTCATTAGGTGTTGAATTTCCTTGCTTATACTTTCGTCTTCTCTGTACTTGGGTCCTAAAGTCAGACTATCAGAGTAATAGGTTTTCCCACGGTCATTGTTATTCTCAAGGACAAATGGTGGTATGGAATCGGTATTTACATCCTTAAAGTCTATATGGTTAAACGCTTCTATCTTATGAGGCATCTTAAATGTGATTTTCTCGTTATCTTTTTCGAAAGTAATTATTCCCTCTTCCTATCATAAACAAGACCAGTTTTTCTTACAAATGGTTTTCCAAAGACTAACTCTCCTAGGTGGTGATCTATAATGCTAGTGGTATCCTCCAAAATCATGAAATTACATTCGTATGTGAAGTCTCCTATGAAAACTTTTAAACCCCTGACTCTTCCTACAAAGTTGTTGTTCTTGCTAGGGTTGGATGGTTTCTGTCTCGACTCTAGCCCTTTAATCATGATCTCTCTGTAATATTGTTTAGACATAACATTAATTGGTGATTCTAGATCGATGTAAGTTTGTCTTTTTAGGAAGTGACCAATCATGCAAGAGATCTTAATATTTTTTAAGTCTCCGGTTCTTATCTTTGCCCTTACCCAAGATGGTTTGAGGTATTTTAAGAGCCACTCATGATATTCTTATTCCTCTAAGGCGGGGAAGGTTACAAAGTATTCTATTTCATTCAACCCGTCTAATGAGTTAACGATCCTACTCTCAATTTCTTCCTTTTTCTTAGGATCAAGAAACTCCCTATTTGAGGTAGAACAAGATGGATTCGCATTCTCCATAGTGAAGAGTGTAATAGTCAATGGAAATTACGAACAAACGCACAAA
>BQNB010108463.1:0-22947 GCA_026074375.1 Tanacetum coccineum
GAGGTTTGATCCTTTACTAAGCCTATGGTAATTTATATGCTATGACAGGTAATGAGTGTTGATTTTCCGTTTCCCCATTGAGTTATAATTTATTATACACCCGAGAGAAAGAGATAATCCCAAACA
This sequence comes from Tanacetum coccineum, assembly GCA_026074375.1. Classification (NCBI taxonomy): domain Eukaryota; kingdom Viridiplantae; phylum Streptophyta; class Magnoliopsida; order Asterales; family Asteraceae; genus Tanacetum; species Tanacetum coccineum. Next base: position 127 of record BQNB010108463.1, read on the forward strand.
CTCATGTGAGGTGCTAGTGTATGCTTTATGTGCTTTTAATTATGAAGTCTAGAAGGTTGTGTTGTAAAATACTTTTAAAGAGTAGGTTAAATGACCCTAATACTGCTATTGTCTAGGTAGAAAAGCCCATTTGCTTGAGGACAAGCAAATCCCAAGTGTAGGGGTATTTGATGAGGTGTCATTTTATAAACTTTTTCAGGGTTATTTAACCCCTTAAATCGTGCATTTATGCCCAAAATAGGTACTTAATCGTTCCTTTTCAGGTATTTAGCATTTGGAAGGCATTTAGAGGAAATACACGGGACTTGGGCTCATTTAGAGAAGAAACGGACGAGACTATGGACCTACACCAACATCTCTCAAGATTATGTTCTCAGAGGCTGGAGACGGCGCCAAATATACACGTGACGTCGTCACTATTCATCTCACAATGGTGTCACAAGAATTCACGACGGCATCAGCTCACACGACCCATCCCAAGATCTAGAATATTCTCTTTTATGACGGCGTCACGATTAAAACGCGATGCCGTCGCAGCGATTTATCCATATATACAAACCCGAAATTAGGTTTTTAAGTGTGTAACTTTAGAGTAAAAAAAGGAGACGAACCCTAGTCCGTTTGGCAGCTTATTAGGACGATTTTAGAGCTTCAAAATCCTATTGTAACTCCTTTAATTCATGTTTTAATCAAGTAAGATTATCTTAATCATTCAATATGTCTTGTTGTTGGATTATTTATTGTTCTTGCTTTATCTTTAACATGCTTGGCTAAACTCTCTATTGTGTTCATTTATGATTGTATGAAACCTAAAATGTAGATCTTATTGATGTTGCTTCTTGTGATAAATATGCATGTTAGGATTTAGAAAACCATCTTTTCTCTGTATCGCTGTTGATATGTCTAGGGAAACATGATTGTGTAGAAAGGATACCATCGGGTAACAGTCTTCATACTACCTTGCCCCTTATATGGTTGATCCACTTTTAATATATTTCAAATGCGTGTAATATACTCTTGGGGGCCTTGTAATAGTCTTCATACTACCTTACTTGTGCGTTGCCTCAACAGAATATTAAGTAGACGGCAGGTTTGTGTAATCTGTTCATGACTTAGGAAATAATTACATAGATCATCACAAGTGTGACAAAGCAACAACACTAGGAAAAGCAATCTAGTAAGTAATACATGATTATATGAATACAATCTCTTTATTATATTGTTATCACCATTAGCATAATTTAATATTTAGTTTAATAGCTAAAACCAAACCAACCACTTACACATATGATTTACCTGCTTTCTATAAAATTTCAAAACGTAAAAATAATCTTCTCTCAACCCTAGAATTTTGTTAGACCATGATCAAGCCTTCCTAACCTATTCTCCTAGAGAACAATAACAACCCTTGAGTCTTGCCTATACTACTACTACAACGGTTAGGTACTCTTCCTAGGGAGTTGTAAAACTTCTTGTAGAAGTCCCTTACGAAAACCCCATCAACTTAACGTAAGTCTTAAAGCGAGCTTTCAAAAAACAAAAGCCATTTAGTTCTAGCAAAGGTGGTATTTGCATGAAACACCCCTCGACGTAGTTCTCTTAAGCCATGGATCTTAAGTCAACTTTTTCAAAAATAAGAGTTTGGATTTCAAATTTTTGAAAAAGAAGTTTTCAACTCAAAATGACTTCTCTAGAAGGTTTTAACACTTGAAAACTTAAGCAAGCTTCTCTAATACCAATTGTAGAACTATAGAGGGGGTGAATACGATTTTCATGACTTTTTCGAAGTTTTAAAACTTTAAGTCTCAAAAGAGACGAGTGGTGTATTAATCTACTTTGCAAAGTGATCAATAAGTAGATAGAGAAAAGAAGAGACACCATTATATATACAGGTTCAGGAAAGGGGGTTTAGTCCTTCCGTACATCTAGTTGCAATTCCACGACACAGATACTATTCATAGTATAATCCTTATAGTGGACTATAAACCGTATTACAAATTAACCCCAACAACTTTCAACAAAGCTCAGAGCTCACATAGAAGAGTTACCACCTACGGTATTCCGCCCTCAGAATCCACCCATAAGAACCAATTATTCAACTTAACCTATAACTCTAGAAGCCTTCTCTTTGGAAGCTTATCAAATCCCAACTAGATCCTCAATGATCTAGGCTTGATCTCACGGATACAAGACTTCCCTTACAACTCAATAATAAAAGATAGTTTGATTTAAGAATCAAATCCCTAACCTGGCCTAGAGACTTAATCTTAATAAAAAGGGTATGAGAAAGAAGACCCTCGACAAAACAAAAAAGTATGGATTAGGTACTTGTGTGGCTCTCTTGCGGAGATGTGTGTTCTTCAATAGATGATAAAGGAGAAGATTAAGAACACTTGATGTTTAGACTTAGAGGATTAGAGGAGAGAAATGAGAAGAAAGAATGTTTGCAAGAGGTAAGGAATACAAAGGCCATGTGGGGTATTTATGGGCCAAGGATCACAAATTATGTAAAAACAATTCGTGTCTGGCCCGTTGCCCACGCGCTAGCGCGTGACTAGCGCGCCAGATTCTGGAAGATAAATTCTTCGAGACTTGGCGTTTTAACTACCCGCACTTGTTAAACCCCCAATTGTACTTTACACTATGACCTTTCAATCATTCTTATGCTTAAGGTCAACCAACTTAAATAGCCATTTGATAAAATGTTTGTGAAGTATTAAAATCATTTTTGCTTATTCGATATTGTAAAGAGGGAAAAGAATTATTAGAAAGGATATTTTGGGAATTCCTCAAAGTGATGACTAAACTAGTTGGAATCCAACTAAAGATAGAAAGGGCTAGTTAGGAAGTAAGGGAATATTCTTTACTTGGTGAAAAAGGAGGGAAGATTTGACATTTAAATTTCAAATTCAGTAACGTATATTATGGATAAGAGAGGATGAGGTGTGTGTGAGTTGTCATGATGTGACATATAGGAGCCTCTTGATCTTGTTTGAAATCAAGGGTTAAGATGAGAGGCGTACATTTGGTTTTGTGGCAAGATCAAGGGTAGAGAAGAGGTTGTGTTTGTTTGTAGGAGTGAGAATATAATGTTTGTGAGAGGATTTATGTTTGTTTGAGATGAAGCATCAATCCAATGGTTGAGAAGAGAATGAGGGACTTTGGATTAATGAGGTGGCTTGATTAAGGGTAGAGAAGAGAGTGTGTTTGTTGTGTTTGTTTGGGAAGCAATCCAAGGGTTAAGAATAGAATAGTGTGTCAGCTTGGATTAGTGACATGCCTTGATCAAGGGTTGAGATGAAGAAGTGTGTGTGTGTGTGTGTGTGTAATTTAAATTCATTAGGGAAGAAGATGAATAGTAGATATGTGGTGGAGAATGTTTTAAAAAGATATAAAAGATATTAGTTAGGAATGTAGGAGACATAGAGGTACAACAAGTACAAGAGAAGTACATTATGTAAGGGAATATGAGTTGGCATTGTTGAGGTTTATTGGGAGAAGGTTTATATAAAGGAGGGTGTTTATGCTTTAAAAGTGTTTAGGAAAATGAGTATGAAGTTGATGGTGATTAGGTGAAATCAAAGGATTGATTTGGGTTAATAATCACATTGCCAATAAGAGAGAAAAGAGTGGGCAAATGTGATTATGGGATGGTTTAAGGAAGAAGATGATTGGAGTGTATATTGAAAAGTGAAATCACTTGTTGGGTAAGAAGGGTAAACAAGTGATTAAATAGAATGGGTGGGAGTGTATAAAAGAAGTAAGGACTTGAACATCTGAGGAATACATGTGAGTTTGTAAAACCATTTAAAGGTAAGGATGTGAGAAAAGTTAAAGTATAATTAACTTCCAAATACCACAAACTCAATTAGTCATTTAGACTTTAATCCATGATAATTAACAATGTATTTGATCACTAATCATCTTGATGCAAACAAGCTAAGTGCTTTGCATCGTAAGTAAAGCATATCCCATAACGAGAAAGGATGCGTTTACGCAAAGTGTTGACCAATAAGGGAGTCAAACCCGTTACATGATTAGGAACAACCGTAAATCTAGATTAAGGTCAAATGATTACTTTTGCTTGTTGGTAACGTATGATCATACTTTATTTTAGAAAGAATAGGTTCGGCCTTTGCAAGAGGCGTTTGATAAAGATTTTGATTGAACGTTTTATGAAAAAACGAGAGATTAATTTTTTCTCCTCTCTAAGTCCTAAACCCTCCATTTGAGTTGTTTCCCAAAGGCTCAAATATCATGTACATACCTTATTGAAGTTTTCACATGTGTCGGGTAAGAGGAAAGTCGACAATGCAAAATCCACACAAAAAGGATTAGCGTGAGGTGCGCGGTCACGAGCTGCAGACGCGTAGCCCATCCCGCTAAATGGTATAATCCGTTTGGCAGGATTTAAGCTACCGTTTTGGATTTTAACATTTTTGGAAATGTTTAAATGTCATCATTAAAACAGAAAGGAATTCTATTCCAATAGTTGCAACCAAAACACTCAACACACGCTTTAACACGAAAACTTAGGCTTTGGTAGACACGAATTAGACTCAAGGATGTTTTGATCATAGATCAATAAAAACAAACCTAGTTGGTGTTCCCATAATGACCAACTCCCAATCATCCATAATATAATATACAAAAATAGTAGTGATATCTACCACTTTATACAAATAATACATAGTTGGCTTTCATTTCGACCAACTATAAATAATATACAACATTACTACTCATCGTTGGTTTATAGCACGTACCAACAAATAATCGATCCTCATAAATAATAAAATCGGTTAAGTTTAGACGAACCGATTATCTCACAAACCTCTCCTTTTTTCTCTTTTTTTGTATTTTTCTGTTTTTTGATTTTTTTTAATAAACAAATCAAAAACGAATTTTGGGTGTAAAATTTCACCACTTCACAAACACGATAAATCTAGATTCTATTTTTGATCATAATAGTGAAAGTAGTAAACACACGAGGATAAAAGACGACGAAAGATAAAAGATAACTACTACTTTCACATTCCCATTGCGTTGTGCAATTTCCCAACCTAACCAAAGATAGAAAATACACACACGAACATAGGAAATACATACTTTTACACAAAAGAAACTAGCAACCAAATAAGGACTTAATCTACAGGGTAGGCTAAGGTGTAAAGTTGTAACGAAACAAATATTTGGTGGTGTAAGAAACGAAAGGAATGGCTCAACATGTTTTTCTAGGGGTATCTTACACTTAAGATGAGAGTAAACAAAAGGGTTTATACGGGGGTTAGCTATCCAGTGTGGTTAGTTAATATCACAATATGTATAAGCTTTTTGGTGCAACGCTATAAATTTACAAATTTAAAAAGGTCACTCCATCTATTTAAAATAGTACTTATTATGGTGGTTTCGAATAGTATACCAAGCCAAGTTCTAAAGTATACTAAGTCACCAGCACACTCATATATTTGTGGAATTTGGGTTAGAAATTAGGAAACAAAATAGGCTTAATTCTCATAATATGAAAATTAAGATTATGTTTACGGGGTCATGCAACTAATAATTTCACAAAAATATGCTAATTTTTTTTTAATTTAAGCATAAATTAGGCATATTATTTGTAAAAATAAGGACAAGTAATGTTCTAATTCTCCTCCCTCACTTGAGATATACAACGCCCTCGTTGTATAAATATAATATGAAAAACAGGAAATAAAATAATTAGAACAGAAAACTCTCCTGATATTTGCTCGGTATGATCCTCCATGTTGCGTATATGAGCGAGAATGTGTGTTGTAAAATGCATCTAAATACCAGCATGACTACAACACACATAGAATTCTAAAAAATAAGCACACCATCAATTTCATCATCTTGTTCAGTAAGTTCCTGTCTAAATTATAAGAAAACCATAAAAATTCTATCTCTGAATAATCGCCAGTTATAAAACAAAAACAAAAAACTAAAACTATACAGGAAGTCGATACACCGTATCCATGTTTTAGGATACACCGTATTGAAACCTGTATTAAAAGTAATCCTAAGTACGGGTCAGAGGTCGAATACGTTGCATTCATAGTTATGAAAACGCCGTATTGAATTCTGACAATAAAGTTATAAGATCAGGAAAATACAAATGGTAAACGTCCAGGTTTATCAATACGCCATAAACCCATGGATTGGATTATGGCCTATCAACTAACACTGGAAAACAAACTCAATCACAAAATTAAAATTACATTTCGGGATTGTCTCACTAAAAGCACTCTAGTTACAGAAAATCGTTTAGTTAGAAGCTGCTTTAGCATGCACTAGGTACGTGTCACGGACCATACTTCATCCATTTTTTTGAAAAATATATTGGTAGTCTTGAGACACGTTTTCTTTAGTTCAGACCCAAATGTCATATTCATATTCCTTGATAGCGACATATTCCTTCATTGTCCCGAACAAGTACTTAATTACCTCAAACTTTTCCGATTTGCATGTTGGTGGTTCCACGTAAGGAATTCTATGTAGCTTGCACCTTCTTTCCTTGGATCTTTTTGTATCTTCATTAACATAGTAAGGAGGGTCTTTTTGAATCAAGTAGTCTTCTAAATCCTCGATGTCATCATCGTCATCTTCTATAGGCTCATGATTGTCAAACCATTCATCATTCTTTTGAGCACCATTATCATTAATTGTTCTTGTATGAGTTGTAAATATTTGACAAACATTATTGTAAGTGTTTTGATTAAAATAGACATCAATTTGTTTTGATTAGATAGTGAGTCTCACAGTCATTTGTTTTTTTCATTCAATTTTTCTAAGAAGCTTTGGGAAAGGTTAAAGCCTATGTGTTTACTTGATGACCTCAATAATGATTGGGCTATGGTGATCTCTGGTTTAGTGAATAAGCCTGCAAAAAATAGTTATTGGAGTGTAGTTCAAAGGATTGTATTTGGTGCAGCTATTTATTTTATTTGGCAGGAAAGGAATAATAGGAGGATGGGTCAAATCGAGAGGACTATTGTTGTTTTGTTTAAAATTGTTATGGAAACGATTAGGCTTAAGCTTATGGGCTTAACCTTTAAATATACTAATAATGTTATGAAAGTTGCTAGTATTTGGAGTATTTCTTTATGCAAAAATAAGCTTCTAAGGAATAGAGTTGTTTTTGTCTGATTATGTTTAGTCGCTATAGGTGGGTTGGTGTTAAGGTTACTTAGTTCCATGGGGGGACTGAGTTAAAGGTTAGGTTTTTTAGTCTAAAGAGGGGACTAGTTTCTGGGAATGTATCAAGACCTTTTTCTTCTACATTTATAACTGTATTGCAGGGATTTGGGTTTATGATAACATTGTTTCATTGAGATACTGTATTGAGAAGAATATCAGAACTATGGAAAACTTTATTATGGATGTTAGAGTTGGAGGTGTTGTTGATGATGTTTCTGGTCATGTGGTATATGGTTTGGTTTAGGATGATGGCTTGGCTTTAGTTTATGTTTTCTGTTTAAGTTATTTGGTTTTCTATAATGATGGTTATCTCATGTCCATGCTTCATTTCAAGATTCTAAGTTTGGTGTGTATGTTCATAATGTTTTTCATTAGATTGCTTGGTCAAGTGCATTGGGAAGGTTTGGCTGTGGGTTGTTCTATTTTTCCCTTACATGGTTTTTCCCTTTGGGTTTTACATGTAAGGGTTTTTAAGGAGGCAAACACAGTCAAACATGCTATTCTGGCCCTCCCTGTCTTGTGTTTTGGTGAATTGAAGTTTTAGTTATGTTTGGAGTTGTTTAGATTTGGAGTTTGGTGTATTGTTATTGGATCTGTTGCAAGCATTGTTCTTGTTGTTTTTGGCTAGGTATTATTATATGTTCCTTTGCTAGTTTAGTTTGTTGCTTGCTTCAAGAATTTAGCATATGGTGATGTTTTAATGCAGGTTGATTGGTCTTAGTTTGTATTAATGATTTAGAGTATGCTTTTTGTCTTAAGTAACCTTAAGTATTTCTTATTGAATTAGCTTTGCATTGTTTTGGTTGTTTATGCATTTTGAGCTTGGGATGTGTCCAATGCCAATGCTTTTGTTTGTGGCCAATCTTAATTTTCTAGGGAAGTGTCCTAGTTTCTAAATCATTTTGCGCCTTTTTACTTTGCCCTTTCGTAGCTTTTCTAAATAATTTACTTTTAAGAAAAAAAGAATAGACATCGGTTTTAGTGTAAGTTGGATGCTCATAATATTTTCATTCATTAATGGGTAAATAATGGTTCCAAGCATCGTCACTTGATTCTTCCTCTACATTTATTGATTCTTCCAAGATAGCTTTGTTATTCAAAGCTTCATCATTTAAATCACTATCTTCTAATGCATCATACCATTCATAATCTTGATAGTGAATTGAGTTGCCTACTCGAATCATTCCAGGTAAGTCTCCTATGTTGCAATACCCATCTTCCTTCCAGTTGTAAGTAGGCCATTCAGCATGCCCACATTTGAAACGAAATGGTTTGCACACATGATCAATATTATCGGTAGGTTCTCCATTTTCTGACCTTAACTTTTCATCGACCCACGGTATTCCCTTGTTCCATTGATAGATCAACTCATCTTTATATTCATCATATGTCTTAAATCAAAGTATATCATTAGTGAGCACATCAACATCAATCTTAAGGAGATAATTAAATTTCGTGAATGCTTTGCATAGGGGTGTCTCGAAGTGGAATATATCAGTATCAATCCTAAAGATTTGAGCAATCTCATTTTCTTTAATCAAGTTCTCATCCCTAGTGTCAGAAAGTTCATCATTGGTTAATGTGGAGGTCGTAGAGACTTCTACACGAAGTTTTACAACTCCCTAGGTAGTGTACCTAATCGTTGTAGCGTAGTATAGGCAAGACTCGAGGTTTGTTATCGTTCTCTAAGGTAATAGCACTGTGAAGGCCGAATCAAATGTTCACTAAGGTCTAAGGGTTGAAGGAAGATTATTTTTGTATTTTTATGTTTTATGAAAGCAAGTAAAATCTCGGGTTTGAAGGGGTTATGATTTAGCTAATGACTACTCTAATTGCAATAAAGTAAACTAGAAAACAATTATACAACGAAGCATATTCACCTGGGATGCACTACTCCTTGCTAGCTATCCAATTCTTCCTATTGCTTTGTCACACTTGAGAAGTAATGTGTAAGTATTTCTTACTTCATGAACGAATTACATGAACCCGCCGTCTATGTAATATTCCGTTAGGGCAACGCACAAGTAAGGTAGTATGAAGACTATTACAAGGCCCCTAAGAGTACATTACACGCATTAAAACACTTAAGAGGGATCAACCATATTAGGGGTAAGGTAGTATGAAGAATGTTACCGATGATATCCTTTCTACACACTCACGTTTCCCTAGATGTTTATGCCAATTTAATATCTTATGGCTAGTTTTCTATACCCTAAAGCGCACATTCATCAACAAGAAGCAATAGGAAATAAGAATTATAAACTATAATCATTGAATATGTCACAAACAAGATTTAATCAACTAATGACAAGTTTCATGCATACCCAAATAAATACTAGATGAATTATCCAAGCATACTCAAACAAGAGAAATCATAATCAACAAAAAGAATTGAAGACATGAATTACGATATAAGTGATAATCAAACCATTACAAGATGTTTATGGAATTAATTAGGTCTTCTAGGCTGCTGGAAAAACACCTACCCAAACCTTAGAATCGGACTTAGGGTTGGGGGATTGATAAAAACAAAGTTATGAGGCTATATTTATTGGCAAACCCTAGGTCGGCATTCCCGACGCCGTCACCAAAAATCCCACGCCATCATTGGTGTCATTTTTCGCTTAGTTTTCTATATTCTTGCTGCGATCGCGCGGGCTGTTGAATCGTCAAAATCCGAGTTCGTATAAAGGATTTATGATCAAAACAATATCTGAAACTTCACGCGCAAGTGGAATAGTCTTCTTTATCTTGTGCGCCGAATATTTTAGGGTTTCTTTAGGTCGACTACGTTCTGAATCTGTCGTCAAATCTCTGACGTCGTCACTTTATAAATCGTGACGTCATCGCTTGTAATTCGCGACGCCATCTCCATGCGCTGTATGCATGTTTCATCAAGATATTTGGTGTAGAGTCGTAGTCTTGTCCATTTCTTTTCCAAATGAGCCAAGTCACGTGTATTTCCTACAAATGTCATCCAGGTGCTGAAAACCTAAAGACAAGCGATTTAGTACATAATCTGGGCATATTTGCATGATTTAGGAGGTTAAATGGCCCTAAAATAGTGTATAAAATGACACCTCATTAAATACCCCTACACTTGGGATTTGCTTGTCCTCAAGCAAATGGGCTTTTCTATCTAGACAATAGTAGTTTTGGGGGCATTTAACCTACACTTTAAAAGCAGCTTATAACATAAATTTCTAGACCTCGTAATTAAAAGCACGAAAAGCATATACTAACAGCTCACATAAGTGTTTAGGATTCTCTCTTTCACTCGGGTGTATAATAAATTATAACATAATATGGAAACGGAAAATCAACACTCATTACCTGTCATAGCATATAAATTACCATAGGCTTGGTAAAGAATCAAACCTCCACCGCTAGGCGCAAGTATTATTCATTACTATCAAAGAGGTCTTTTAAAGGGTTGTGGGGTATAGGTATAAGATAACATTAATGTAAACGGAAATGGATGGGATACATTTAGGGAGTAACTTTTGGGTGAAAGGGTTAGCTAATTATGAATACACGCTGGTTTGGTTGCTAAGCCAAAGACTCGAACAGGATATAAAAACTCTACAAAACTCTACATCCATCTCTTTATTTTTCTTTTCTTGACTCTATGATAAACATAAACATAAGCAAATGGCAGCCCGTATATTTTTTTCACTTTTTTATATACATTTTTTTTACTTTTTCCCTGCCATTGCTTAAACATATAATACATCATGGGGGTTTATACATGCACCCCTACACTTGAACTTTTACATACTCGATATTTAAAATCTAATTAATAACTCGAAATGGGGTGGATCAACATAACATGGAGCTTATTGAGCTCTATTAAGGGTAATAAATTACTTCTTCCCTAAATTTTCATAAGATGAAAACTACCATGAATCCCAATCATCCCAAAACTGTATTTACAATGATAATGACTTAGCAACCGTGTACTCATTAATTAACGTGGGTTAAAATAATAATGTACTAAAGTGAGTACATACAAGGTAGGCTAAGGCGATTTGGGTGTAACAATTGGTTCAAGGGTGATAATGGTCTTCATTAATAGTTTGGCTTAATCAAAAAATTATCAGACCCGTAAAAAAGAATAGGCTCGGAGGGTTGTACTAGGGGTATCCTGCACTAAAAAAGAGTGCATGGTAAGGGAGTAAGATAGTTATATGATCGGTGTGACCATAATAACAATTACAGGTTTAAAACATGGGTTAATCCTATTGCCTCTTATCTAGCAAATCCTAATACTTACTATGCGATCTCGGGATGCATCACAAAAATAAGTTCTAGAATTTAATATACTATGGGTATACTCATATAATTTAATACCGATACCAATGCTCTAGAAAATGAGACAAAGACCATACATACACATCCGTAACCACAGAATAGACACATATGACTGCATTTGAACCTTAACTCGAGATAACTAAAGGTATAAATTATTGTTGATACCAGTTAACTTCTAATGATCAAATTCCTTAAGCTTGTATAAGGATTAGGTATGCTAGATATATCTAACACAACTTAGTTAAGAAACTTTGTTTGATAATACTAAAGATTATGCAGAATCTAATCTTTAATATAAGAAGAATTCTTCAGTGACAGAAAACAATATAATTTCAACAATAAAAGCTCCAATATTATTATTACAAATAATACGAACACTCTCCTAGTATTAGGGTTACAAAACCTTGAAGCTATGAATTATACGACTAAGATACTTAATAGCAAACTCTATGCCTTATGACCTCTTTTATACACCAAGGAGTCTAATATGTGCTTAATTACACATATTTTATACCTAATAAAATGAGCTTAAATTACCAAAAATAGACAAAACAATAAAATAAAAAACTTTTGCCAAATATATGTTTGTTTTTTGCCATTTCGTATTGTGCAGGAAACGGATTATCACACAAAAGGGACGAAAACACAAAAGCCAAAAAACGACCAAAACTAGGCACGAATGGAAAGAAGAGTGAAAAAAGACGAAGCAAATCGAAGGCCATAAAAGTCAAACAGTCAAAGTCAAGGTCAACGCCGAGAAGCTGAATCAGAATATCAACTTAAGGGACAGAAATCAGAAAAGAATATAACTTGAGGGACTGAAATTGCCAAACCCCAAAGTTATATTACTAAGATAAAATGACAAGGGCTGAAATTGCAATTTAAGTGAAATACAACTTTAGGGGGCATTCCTGCCAACCCCCTAAACTTGTATTATTCAAGGACGAGTTTTGCAATTCAAGTTATAATAATGAGGGGCCTGACCTGCCAACCCCCATTATCATTTAACCTCAAGGACCATCACTGCAATACACCATATAACTTTGAGGGGCCAGAGTTGCCAAACGCCCAAACCTTTCCCCTGTTACCAAAAACCAACTTTCCCGCCCATTTTAAACCCACCACAAGTCACGGGTGTCTTCCAACCTTTTTACCCTGCAACCCCAAATTTCCCATGGTTAAACCCTTCTCCCCCACTCTACTACCAGCCCTAACCACACTATAATTGCCATGTTGGCAATCTCACCCCTCTCCAAGCAATTTTGATGGCCAAGATGTCTCATAAAGAAGCAAAAAGAAGATGGATGGTTGTGATTGGTTTTGGCATGGCTCTCACACAACAAAAACGCCTCTTGAAGTCTCTTACAAAAAAAACACAGCCCAAAGACCATGTATTGAAGCATTCGGCTATAAATAGGAACCAATGTAGCTCATTCTATGATAACTTAGCTTAATTTTAATTTACTTGTCATTTTTTATTTACAGCTTATTGCTCTTTAAATTTCAGCTTTGTATTGTTTTTCAAGAGATTAATGAAAATTTGAGGTTTTGAAGTTAAAATCCAATCTTTCAATTCCAAGTTGTAAGTTGTCAATTTGTGTTTAAGAAGCTCTCATTAAGCTTATTTATAAGCTGTTTTGATTAAGTAAACTAAAAAAGGCTAAATTAGTTAGGAAAAATCAAAAAAAAATCTACAATTTTTTTTACCACAGCTTATAAATTGGATGATAAGCCAAAAATAGAAGGGCTTATGGACACTACCAGCTTATCTTTGATAAGCTGAAGCTTGTAGACAAAGCTTTTAAAAGCTTAATAGCCCTTGTTTAGAAGGGCATTGTAAGTCCTTTTTCCTTCATTTTAAGCTTATTTTTATGCATTTGCTTATTTATAGCTTATTTGTGCTTATTCTCTTTTTCATTGTGCTTAATCATGCTTATTATTCATGTTTAGTAATCTGTTTTTAGAACCCTTGGCTTAAATCTCCATAAATCAGCCTAAAAAGCCCTTTTTATAATTTAAAGGGGTGTTTGGGACAAGACCCAAAATGGGTCAAATGGGGTTATGTCATGGGTTTGGTCTTTAAGTCAGTTTCTATTAGCTTAATTTAGGTCTAAAAAGTAGTTTTAAATAGTCTTTATAAGCTAAATCTAAAAAGTCAAGTTTAAATTAGCTATGTTTCAAATCTGTGATAAATTTGTGTGTAGATTAGCTTATTTTGATTTTGAGCTTAAAGTGGTCATAAGCCTACATTCTCTTGTTCAAATTAAGTATTAAATTAAGTGAAGAGTGCCTGCATTTGTAATCTTTGGGTATACAACACTTTGTCAAAAATTTGGTCAAGTATTTTGAAGTTAAGACTGCCACTTTTTGATTTCAATTTTCAGTCTTTAAATCAAGTTTTTAGCTTATGGATCTTGGAGCACAAGCTCATTAGGAGCTTATCTCTGTCTGTTTTAACTTAGCTTTCAATTTCAAGCTTAATTGGTGGCTTATTCAAGGGCTGCATATAGCCCTTGGGTCTGCCCAATAAGGGCTCCCCTGGTGCAAAAGCTCTTTTTGACAGCCCTTTTTAGCTGTCCAATTGCTTATCATTTCCTTTCTAGTCAGGATTTTTAGAGAGCTTATAGGCTAAGCTTTAAGCCCCTGTAAGCTCAGCTATTGGGATTCACTCTAAGGGCTTAAAAATAAGCCCCAAAAGTGACCTAAGAGCCTGTTTGGCCCACAGTTTTAGCCCTTTGGCTTATTTGCTTAATCTGTGCTTATTACCCTGTCATTTCAGCTTATTTGTGTTTAGAATAGCTTATTAGGTTAGTTCAAGCTTAAATTACCTCAGTTTGCCTTATTTTGAGCTTATTTTAGCTTATTTCCAATTTGCCAAAAACCAAAAAGGTCCCCTGGTGCTGAGAATTTAATAAGCCAATTCCTGGCTTATTTGGTGTTTTTAATTGTTCTCTTTTGTTGTTATTTACTTATCATGTATGATTAAGTATCTGTGAATGCTTATTTCCCCATTTGAATTGCTTATTGTCCTTAAAAAAGCCAAAAAGAAAAGCCTTTGTGCCTCTTGTCTACTTTAGCATTTCTGTCTGTCATAGCCCTTTTGAATTCTTTTGTTTTTAGCTTATTAGTTGTTCAAAATAATTATTGTTTGCTTTTTATTATAGCTTTTTATGTCCTCTTTTCCTTTTTCTAGCTTATAGGTCCTTAAGTGTCTGTCTGAGGGCTTATTTTTAAGCCCAAAGTTGACCCTTTGTCCCTTTTTGCATACACATTTCTGTCAAAAGCTTATTCTCTTTTCTAGGCTTATTTTCTCATTCATTTTTGCTTATTTCAGCTTGCATTTGCTTATTAGGTGTAATTAAGTTTAAGTTTTGCTTATTTTTCTTCTTAAGTTGCTTAAAAGGCCAAAAAAAGAAAAGCCCTTAAGCCATTAAGCAATCTGTCAGCTTTAGATGCTTATTTGAGGGCTTATTTGTGTATTTCATAAAAAGTGCTAGTTGAGAAAAATGCTTATTTTCATGTGCTTAATAAGTTTGTAAAAGAAAATTTTGAAAAATAAAAATAAAAAAGGGGAAGCTTGGAAGTCAGGGGTGAGCCAGGGCTCGAACCCCCGACCTCAACAAACCTCAACCCTCTTATACCAACACACACAACCATCTGCGCCCTTGGGTCTTTTCCGTTAGACCTTGGGCGCATTTGGTACTTAAGGGGCTTTTAGGCCCATAAGCTTATAAGCTGTCTTAGCTTATTACACAGCTTATTCGATAAGCTGTGTAGCTTTTCTTATTTTTCATAGGACCGTTTACCCCTTAGCTATTTTTTGTATTTTTTTCTAGATTTTTTATACATGTTTAGTATTTTTTATAATTTATTTTCTTTAAAAACTTAAAAAATTCATAAAAAATAAAATAAAAGTCAGAAAAATATAAACTTTTTTTTAAAAAATTTCTTTATTTATATAGTTTCTAGGAAAATTGTTAAAGATTTCATAGGGTCATTTTTTCAAAAATTCATTTTTTAAAGAACGGGATTCAAACCCTGTTTTTGTTTTGACTCGTTTTTGGTCTTAACTAACTCCGTTTTTGATCTAGTTTTTTTCAAACTTCATTTTTAGTCACTTAGAACCCACTTTAAGTGAAAAAAAAATTCATTCTAGGGTATAAATTGTGTAATTTAGGTTTTTGACCCTCGTTTTTCGTGCCCGTTTTAGGTTTTAAGTTATATAGCTTTCGTTTTTAGTTTTTATTTAATCGTTTTTGCATATTTAACTTGTAGAAATAGAAAACCAATCATAACTTTGTCATATTCAAACATCAATCATCAATCCGTCATTCGATTTTTAATTACACACCTCGTTGGGACATAACGACCCGGGAATCATACTTCCGGTTACATATATATTTTATTTTGTGAATTCTTAACCAATCTTGGCTAAAGGTAATTGGTTGAGTGTTTGATTATATATTATATATATATTATTGAACGAATCAGGCACTTACTTACTTTGTCTGAAATTGATTGGCATACATAACTTTGTCTAGTTTCGGTGTCATGAGCTTAATGCAATCGTAATCACTTCTCCAGATATTGTATACCACACAATACTTACTTTAAATCGTGCGGTCTAACATTTATACTTACATAAACCTATGAACTCACCAACTTTAGGTTGACACTTTTAAGCATGTATTTCTCAGATGAATAAGCTGCTTGAAGTTCTTGATGTGCATTGGAGTCTAAACTTTTCAAGATTTCATTCATGGATTTCTACTTGCATTCAAACTATCAACCAACCTCTCAAACCATGATTTTACCTGCTTTTTATAAAATAAAAATACTCAAAAAGATCTTTCGCTCAACCCCATAAGACTTTGTTTGATCTTGATCCGAAACCTTCCCAACCTATTCCCCTAGAGAACGATAACAATCCCGAGTCCTTGCCTTACTACACTACAACGGTTAGGTACTCTGCCTAAGGGATTGCAAAACTTCTTGTGAAGTCTTTACGAGACCCGCATCAAGGGGTTAGAAGTTAACAAAAATGCAGTAACAGAAGAGGAGTTAGGAGTAGAGTACTTTGACAAACTTCCAACTAGGAGCGAATTAGCATATCATAAGTATTTAATGTGTGCCCCGATTCCGTCCCTGTTCTTGAGAAACCCCATTATTGTAAGAGGAAGTTCTTTGAACCTTAAAATACCATGAAACATAGGACATGTACATGTAGAAAAGCCTACATAGATCTTAATTCACCCATAAACAATGACTCGTATGCAATACAACTAGATATGAGAAAAACAGCTTAAACCGAGGGAGGATCCTGAAGGTATTAGCGGAATAAGTAACTTCACAGGAGAATTAGAGGGATGCATATCTTCATAGGAAACTTCACTTATGTTTCAGACTTCATGATTGTTGAGGATATTAGTTCAATCATAGACCCTAGGTTGTCGCAAGTAGTAATAGGAAAACATTTTGTTAAAGTATCTAACATGACTCTTGATTTATCGATAAGAGTAGTAAGTTACAACGGGGATGATGAGATTTCCACTTAAGATGCTCACAAAGATAGAGCAATTTCATTTCACTGTCAGACTTGGAAAAAGAGCATACAAAATCAGTCTACTTTGGGAACCAGGAGGACAAAAGGATGGGAGTAGACTATGTAATGAACAAGATATTAGGGTTTTATAAATAATGTTTAGAGCTTGGACCCGAATACTTAACTGAACTTGAAGATGAAGGAGGAGTCACGTAAGGAGTGTGACTCCGAGTCTATCTACAAGACTCGTTAAATAAAGAAAAACGCTTTTTGGGAGGCAACCCAATCTTTTATTTTCCCGCATCTTAGGAGTGTCTTGTGTGTCTTGTGTCAAGTTTGTTAGAGTCGTATGTTTGAGCTAATAATTGTCATGGTTTATGCAGTATTTTTGCAAGAAATAACTAATAGGATCGCGTGCAGAAAATTTTTCAAAGAAAACAAATGTGAATTCTTCACAATGTTCTGAGACGGGCGTCAGGTTTTTCCTGACGGTATTCACGTCATATAGATTGTAAAAAATTTGTATTTTTTTTTATTTTTAAAATTTATTTTGTGTATCTTCCAAAATTTGTAATTTTCCTATAACTTGCAAAAAACCACAATTTCATTTAGCACAAGCATCCTATCTTTATTGCTTTCGTAGTGTCAAAACCATAACCACATCATTGTATTATTATTATCCCGCTGATTTTACGCTAGGTGTATTGTTTCTTGTCCTTGATTTGTAGGTTATATTTGATAAGAAGAAGTTTTGGAGTTCTTCTGATTTTCATGTGGACGATTCTTAGATGACAATTTAACCAGCTTATCATTTATTTATTCTCCATTATTAAGCAAGACCAGGGGAGTACTAGTTTCTTTTCTATTTATTCATTTATTTAGGTACTTTTAAGAACATTTGAGACAATGTTTAAAATAAGTATGGGGGGAAATAAGCCTTAGAAACTATTCCTTCAATTGCATTCGCTTTGTCCTTAAAACGATGAGTAATATACCAAAACATAGCATAGAAGGTAATTTTGACCCAAGTTTAAAAATTTTTATGGCGCATACCAATGTAAACTGAGTTAGCGTCTCATGGATAGGAAATATATGACTAGCACAAAAACCTTACCATTTTAAAATTTTCACCCCCAAAATGTGAGGTTCGCCCCTAGTTCTTTAGGAATTCAGGTATCCATCTTTGATACCTAAGAAAGTTTCACCTTTAGCTTGCTCTAGTTAAGAAATGAGCAATCATATGTGTCGCGTTCATGGATTTGATCGTACATGTGTGATTTTTCGCTTTTTCTAGAGCATTGGTATCGGTCAAAACTATATGAGAGTATACTGGTAGTGTATTAAATTCTAGAACTTGTTTTTGTGATTCATCTCGAGACCGCTAGTGAGATCGCACTTGTGTGATTAGGATTTGCTAAATGATAAAAGGCACTAGGATAAACCCTGTTTTAAACCTGTATTTGTTATTATGGTCTCCTCGGTCATATAACTATCCCCACACATTTGCTTCCCACTCATTTTTAGTGCAAGATACCCCTAGTACACCCTCCAAGTCTATCCTTTTTGTGGTTCTTGTAAGTTTTTGGTGGATTCCAGATTATTAATGAAGAGCATTGTTTACACCCTTAACCAATTGTTACACCCAAATCGCCTTAGCCTTCTTTGTATGTACTCGCTTTTAGTACATTATTGTCATAAACCCTGGTTAATTTTTACTTGAGTACATGGTTGCTAGTCGAGTCTTGTGATTAGTGTATACAATTTTGGGACGATTGGGATTCATGGTAGTTTTTATTTTATGGAGAGATGGGGAAGAAAGTCAGTTTATTACCCCCCATATGTGCGTAATACGCTCCATGTTATTTTGATCCTCGCAATTCGAGTCATTAGTTAGTTAGTAATTATGAGTTCTATAATTCAAGTGTAGGGGTGTAATTATAAACTACAAGTCATGTATTATTATGTTTCAGCATATGGCAGGGTAAAAGTGTATGTATATAAAAAAAGAGAAAAAAATATACGGGCTGCCATTTTGCTCTTGTTTATAAGTGTTAGTAAAGAAGAAGATAAGAGCTTGTTGTAAAGTTTGTATATCTTAGTCCTAGTTTAATCGAGTCTTGACTTAACAACGCCTTTATGTGTATTCTTGTATTTAATTAACTCACCACTACCCCAAATCCACCCAAATATATCTCATCCATCTGTTTCCGTTTAACTTACACCCATACATCACAACCCTTTAAAGACCTCTTTGAAAATAATTTCTAGGTGCTTACGCCATTGCGGTGGAGGTTTTTGATCCTTTACCAAGCCTTGTAATTTTGTATTGGTACGAAGGTAATGAGTGTTATTTTCCTGTTTCAATTATTGTTATAATTCATTATACACCTGAGAGAAAGAGAGAATCCAAACACTTATTGTGAGGTGCTAGTATATGTTTTCCGTGCTTTTAATTACGAGGTCAAAAAAAAAAATAAGGGGGTTTTTTTTTTTGTGCCATGAACTATCTTTGAAAAGTAAGTTAAATGCCCTAATATTTGCTATTGTTCTAGGTAGAAAGCTATTTTTCTTGAAGGACAAGCAAATTCCCAAGTGTAGGGGTTTTGTGTTGGTGTTCATTTTTTTACACTTTTTAGGGGTCATTTAACCCTCTAAATCATGCAAATATGCCCAAAATATGTGCTTAATCGTTTCTTTTTGTGTTTTTAGCATTTGGGAAGCTTTGGAGGAAATACACGTGACTTGAACTCAATTTGGGAAGAAACGGGACAAGATTCAATTTAACAGAAGTGGTTTTCTAGATGCGCATACAGTTCACTGGATAGGGCGTCGTAATTTCCTTACTGGCGCCGTAAGACTACAAGATGACGGCTGTTAGTATATTGTGACGACGTCAGAACGTAGGCCGCCTCAACAGAAAACCCTAAGAAGATTCCGGCAAGCGACGAGTGTCAGGATATTGAGATGCGTCGCGATTCAATTCCTATATATATACCTACGTTTTTAGGGTTTTTGTGTGCAACTTTTAGGAGACGAGCCTTAAACGATATAGTTCGAGTGTAGCAGCTTTTTAGGCTCATTTTACGGGCTTGGAAAACCTTTTTGTATCAGCCTTTGAACCTTGTTTTGTTTCAATACAAATAATGTCTAAAAATGCTCTTTTTAAATTTTTCGACCTCTCAACGTTTTGATAATTAACAAATATGTAAAATGTTTACAATAAAAATAAAAGTTTACAAATTATCAAATGTTAAAATTCCCTATTTCTAAGGTTAAGTGATCACTTAAGGTATGTACAAACAAAATAATTAAGCATGATTAGTGGATAAAGAAATTATTTTTTCTCTTAATCCTCACTTTCTAATTCTACTAAAGTATTTCTCAAATATACTTTTTCAAATATTTCTAATTAAAAGTAAAAGTTTTATTAAAACTTGAAATTTGAATTCAAATTTTCCCTCAAAATGGAAGGTTTCCATAACAGATCAACCTTACGACAAGATACAAAAAGGGAGGGAGTCTAGTGGAGGCCCCCTTATTATATATATATATATACGGGACCACCAGGAATGCCACCAGATGAACGTTGGGATTCTTGGCATATATATATCTGATACATTCCCAGTAAAAAATTTACTTATTTTTCTTGTAATATTCCTCTTTGCACGAAATTTTTCAGTCTTTTCTTTCTCTCTCTAAACCTTCTTTCTCTCACTAAAACTCTTGATCACTAACATACTTAGATCTTGTTTCAAGTGATCTAATCTCTTCTTCTCATCTCTTCCCTCTCATTCAAGTGCAAGAGAAGAACACTCGTATTCGTCAAGAAGCGAAGTGTTAATTAGTGATCTCTCCTCTCTTCTTCTAAGTACCAAAAGTCTATTGTATTTATCTTGTGTATTTGTGTGATTCGGATATTGTGTGGATCCGATAGTGTAGATCTTGTGAGTGTGTATATCTTGTGAAGTGGTAGATTGGTTCTAGCTAAGATTAGGACTCGACATTTAGCTTAGTGTCGGAAAATAACGTAAGCGACGTGTAAACGGTTTTCTCCGCCTAAAGGGAGCTTGTTGACATAGTAAAATCTCGAGTCGGATACTCGAGGAGTGGAGTAGGGCGAAGAGGTGCTTCGTAGCCGAACCACTATAAAATCTTGGTGTCTTGGTTTGGTTGTTTCTTTCCTTATCTCTTTACATTATTATTGTTGTTATCGTGGTTTAGTTTAGATAGTTATTGCTTGTTCATATTGTGATTTGATTAAACATATAACTCGGATCTATACATTTTTGAAAGTAAACTTTTAAAACGCAAAACAAACGTGTAAACTATTCAACCCCCCTTCTAGTTTCCACAATTGGTATCAGGAGCAAGGTCACTCAAGATTTTTAAAATATATTGTATTTTAAAGCTTGGATCGATCTATGGATTCCGACAAATATCTAGAAGGGCAATCCATGCAAAGACCACCACTCTTTGAAAGCGATAGTTTTATTTATTGGAAAAATAGATTCGAGACATATGTTAAATCAAAAGATCTAGATCTTTGGCATGTTATTACCAATGGTGATTTTCAACCTATTGTACAAAATCCAGAAACCAAATTAGATGAGGTTATCCCTTTTGAAAAACAAACCGATGATCTCAAAAAGAGACTTACGAAAAATAATGAAGCAAAAATGGTTATTTACAATGCTTTGCCAAGAAAAGAATATGAAATAATTTTCATGTGTAACACGGCAAAAGAAATTTGGAAAACTTTGTTAATCACCCATCAAGGTAATAAAGATAATAAGATCGACCTTTTGGTTCAACAATATGAACAATTCGTCATTTCCGAAGACGAATCTATAGATAGTGCTTTTGCTAAATTTGATACTATTATTACTAGTCTTAAAGCTCTTGATGAAGGTTACTCTAGTAAGAACTACATAAGGAAGTTTCTTAGAGCTCTACATCCCAAATGGAGAGCAAAGGTCACGACGATTGAAGAGTCGAAAGACTTAACATCGCTATCTCTTGATGAGCTCATTGGAAACGTCAAAGTCCATGAGATGATCATCAAGAAAGATTCTAAAATAGTCAAAGCAAAAGTTGAAAGGAAATCTCTTGCTTTAAAGGCTAAGAAAGAATCTAGTGATAAAGAGTGTTCGACTTCCGGTAGTAAAGACGAAGAGTACGCCATGACGGTAAGAGACTTCAAGAAGTTCTTTAAGAGAAGAGGTAGATTCGCAAGACAACCTCAGAACGACAAAAAAACCTTTCAAAAAGGCCGAGACGACAAAAACGGCAAAAGTGAAAGGAGGTGCTTTAGATGCGGAGATCCAAATTATCTTATTGGAGAATGTCTAAAGCCACCGAGAGACAAGAACCAAAGAGCATTTGTTGGAGGTTCTTGGAGCGATAGTGGTGAAGAAGATGATGAAAAGATCCAAGACGAGACATGTCTTGTAGCTCAATCACCAAATGAGGTATGTTCCGAAACATCAATTGATGATTTAGCTTTAGACAATAAATATGATAAATTGTGCAAAATGAGTTTAATGATAATCACTAAGAACAAAAGGTTAAAAGCTATTAAAAATAGTCTAGAAAATAAGCTTAGAGAATTAAAAGATAGATTATTGGTTGGTATCGTAGTAAAGTCAAACAAATTTATATACGTATAGTATTGATCCCGTAAAAATTTCTTTCCAAAATACTTCTCAAACAAGAGAAATATAAGGTAAAAATCTCACTAAAGAAAACACAATATG
>BQNB010108464.1:0-22947 GCA_026074375.1 Tanacetum coccineum
AAAGTTTTGTTTACATTGTTCTTCTTAGTATTACAAGTTAGATTCCGCATAACTTGTAGTATTCATAATCATAATTTCTCACATAGTTAGTTAGGATTTATCCAAGTTAACTAAGCTTTAATAAGCTAAGAAGATCTATTCATTAGGACTCACACCGGATCTCCAAACTTTCCCCATGGACCATTAAATTTGGGGTCGAGTCAGGCTCGTGACTCGGTTAACAAAAATAAGCATTTCGTGGGTGGCAACCCATGCTTATCCTTAGTAGTAGTATATTAGTATAATATTTATTTAATAAGTGTGACGTGATGAAGCTCGCCTCTTCCTTTCTAGTGTTTCGTGTGTTGTATTTTATGTCCAGGATTACCCAGATTATGAAGACTCTCGTGCTCGTGGTTTTGTCCATCGTCCACTCGAGCTTCAATCCTTTGCATGCTTATATATAGGAATCCGATATCCTAGATCTTATTGAGTAACGTTTATCTATTAGCATAATTAATAAACGGCTTTAGATTTACGTAGAAACCCTTTTAAACATTGAGGACAATGTTTAGTTCTAGTATGGGGGGATCTTTCAATTTGATCTTACTTGCATTTGGCTTGTCTTCACGTAATCCCGTTTTACCACCAAAAATAACAAAAATATGTGATTTTATGCCAAAATTAAAAAAAAAATCAAAAAAAAGAATAAGTGTTTTGACACATAGTTTTATCTTTTTGAGAATAAATTTTGACTTGATCGAGCATGTTGCGTTCTAGCTTGCCCCTTAACTTTTATAAATTCAAGCTTTTGCTAGTCTTATATACAAGAAGCTTTAAAATACGAATTCTAGCTTAAAAAAAGCTAAGAGTTTGCAAGTTTCCATGATAGACTTTAAATATGCAAAGCTTGTTTTATTAGACTAAACATTCGCGGATCTTTTTAGTAAAGATCTTAAATTTGAAAAGAACAAAAAATGATAGAACTGTGGCTGATAAAGGTTTATTGTCTCTGGTCGGTTCGCTGCCGATGTGGCAGTCTTCAAAAGAAGGCCCATAGTAAGAATAATTAATCTGAGACTGATAAAAGTTTGATGCATCTGGTCGGTTCGCTGCCGATGTTGTAGCCTTCAAAAAGGTCAAGGAAATTACCGAGGTCGAAATAAGACTCTTGGACCATGGTCGGCTCGCATATCGATGTGGCAGTTGTTTAAAGGATCGAGGTTTAATAATGTTGCTATAATAAGAATAATAAAGCCAAATTTCGACTCCGAGGTTATCTAAATAAAGCCTCCATCTCAAGACTCGTAGTTGAGTTATTTCAGATGAAAGAAAAAAGGATAACCCCTAAATCATGCGAAATAAAAACCTTAATGTGGACCTTATTCTCACCATATTGTCTCTTTAGGAAAGGATTTCAAACTAATTATGGTCTAAACCTGATTTACTTTATATAAACAATGACTTAATTTATTTGTCACCAATAATAAGAATAAAATCCGTAGAGGATTTAGGAATAAGGGAGCGGAAAGTAGCTATGCGTACACAATTTGCATTTATGAGTAGTGTTAGCATCTTAACTTGTATTTAACAATGATTTAGTTTTTAAGCTTGGTTTGGGGCGGGTGAAAAATCAAGGACGATGAATTTATCCTTTTAGTGTTTCTTGTTCCGTGATCCTTAAAGTTATGATAATAATAATAATAATAATAATAATAAAATGTATGAAAAAAATGAATGATAAGAATAAATGTTTGCATATATATAAATGGTAAAACGGGGCTTTCAAACTAATGATATTCTTAATTCTTTAGATGAACACTTAGCAACTTGTTCGAGTAATTAAGTCCCTAAGGGGTTTGGAATTTTTTGGTTTATCGAATGTGTAATTTGACATTGCGTGAGGACAAAACGAGCAATAGCGTAGTATGGGGGTTTTTTATATATGTGCTTATACACATATCTTTTATTTCTTAATATAATGCTAAAAAGACCAATAATGATTAATAAATACAGGAAAAATACATTGTATATGCGTGTTTTGGCAAATGCATTGTGCAGGTAACGGATATGTCAAAAATGGACAAAAATGAAGCAAAACGGACAAAACCGAGCACGGGAATGAAAAAAGTGTAAGAAATCAAAGCCGAAGGCATATTCAATTTTAATGGGCTAACCCATACCCATTTTATTGGGCCGGGTCAGCCCATTATAACTTGAATTTCACAAAATATAAGCCTTTTATTAATAACCCTTTATAACAAATCCATAAACCCATTTCTGGCCCAAGTTATATCAAAAGCCCAAGACCTAACCCATCCCTTATACTCTGTCCAAGTCAAAACTTATACCTCAGTCAAAGTTACTGTACATCGTTTTCACTTTTCCCTCCCAACACACAAAGCAACGTAACACATGGTAATTTCCCACTCTCTACACACACGTATGCTTCTAGAAGGCTTCTCCTGACACCTCTGACATCACAAGTCCACGCTGGCAATCCTAAGGGATTTGATTGGAGCAAAACGTGTAAGAGATCCAAGGGCTCAGATAGGGGGATATGGAATCAAAGGCTATGATTTGATGCTTCAAGGACGCTCCTCCTTCTGGATCCTTCTGCTTAGCACTATAAATAGAGGAGGTCTCACACAAAGATGAATCATCTAGCTTATAGTAATTTTAGTAGCTTATTAGTGTAGTTTTTTAGCTTATTGTCTCGTTTTAATGTAATTTTCTCTTTAAAAGCCTTGTAATCTCTTTTGTTATTAATAAAATTCAAGTTTCATTAATCTTGTGTTCTAAATTTATGATTTACTTTAATAAAAATTCGTTTAGATGTGTTTAAATATGACTTAATAAGCTCAAAATAAGCTCATTACTATATAAGCTAATGCTTAATCAGTTTAGCTTACCTAAAGCTTAAACTGAATAAGCATTCACCTCAAATCAATCAAAAAGTCAGTAATAAGCTATTTTGGATGATAAGCCAGATTTGGATGGGCTTATGGGTTTCACCAGCTTATCTCTGATAAGTTGGAGCTTGTAGACAAGCTCTTTTGAGCATTTTTAATCCCTGTTTGAGCTGGGATTAAGGTACTCTCTCTTTACCTCATTTCTAGCTTAAATTTTGTTTTGCTCATCATTATGCTTATTGCTACTTATTTGTGCTTATTTAGTTTTAATATAGCTTAATAAGTCTAGTTATTGGTTTTGAATAGTTTAATTGGAGTTTAGGTAAAATCTGTCTTAAATCTTAGTTTATAGCTTATTATAGTAGCTTATTCAAAAGTGCTTAACTTTCCTTAGTCTTTGCTTATTTGTCTTTTATTTGTTTAACTCTTAATCTGTTTTGGTAATTTGTAGCTTATTCAGATCTGTCTCAGCTTATAAATGGTTTTTAGAATTTTTAAAGCGTGTTTGGGATAAGCTGTTTCAGCTTGGAAAGGAATGTGTAGTTTGTTTTTGGTTAGCTAGTCAGTTTCACAAGCTCTAAATAAGTACCTATACTAGTTTCTATAAGCTTAAAAGTAGTCTTAATAAGTTTTCTAGTGTCTTTTATCAAATGCTTAAATCTGCTAGTCCATAGGGATTTGTTTCAGCTTATTTGTTTAATTTGCTTAAAATCCTATTTGAGGTGTAGTTTTTGTGAGCTAAATGAGGTGTATAAACATCAATTGGTATCTATTTTGTGTTTGAGTCTTGTGAAATGGCATTTTGATCAAAATCTGTCAAGTAGGATTTAGCTTAATGAGTCTAATGTGCAGATCAATTGAGGGTATAATTTGGCTGAACTTTGATTGATTTCTATTGATTTTAGCTTATAGTAATCTGTTCTTAATCTGTTTCAAGGTTTAAGTTTGTCATTAGTGATTTTGAGTCTTAAATTTGATGTTGCAAAAAGCCATTAAGTCAAATTCAAAAAATCAAGTATGCAATCTATTCAACTTAGGATTTCAGCTTATTTAGTTACTTATTTTAGCTTAAATCTAGTTTATATTAGCTTATTGAGTTAAGTTCCTTATCTGTTTTAAGTTTTTGATCTTAAATTTTGCTTGTTGATTCTTATTTTTAAGTTTGAAATTTGTCATAAATTTGCAAAAAGCCAAAATTATTAGAGTAGTCAGTCATTTTCTTTTGCTTTTTTTAGCTTATTTCTTTTTCCTGCTTGCTTATTTCCAGCTTATTTGTGTTCTTTGGTTATCATTTTCAATCTCTTTTGAGTTTTTAGCTTATTTCCAGTACTTAATTTGTCTTAAATCTAGCTTAAAAAGATGGTCTTAAGTCCTTAGAAACTATTTTTGAGTATGCTGTCTTAAAGGCTTTAACTAATTTCAGCTTATTTTTGTTGCTTAATTTCTAGTCATTATTGCTTATTAGGTTTAGGTCTTTGTCTGTTTTCAGCTTATTTGCTATTCTTTTGCTTATTAAACCCAAAAAGCCAAATCAGATTTAGTTTATTTTCAAAACTGTCACCTTTTTAAGTAACTTTTACTAGCTTAATTTTAGGATCTGTCAAAAAACTCTTTTACAAAAGTTGCTTATTTTTGCTTATTTTATAGCTTTTTCAAAAGAAAAAAAATGTTTTCACCAAAAAGGACGTCACTGGTTTCGAACCTGTGACCTCCCCTTAACACACCAACACCCTTACCAGTGCGCCATTGGGACTTTTTCATAAGTCTCTTTCACCATTTAATTCATATATGCATTATTTAGTATTAAGCTTATTTGCTTATTAGATTTTTCCCTGCTTATTGGAAACTGCTTATTGATTCGTTTTTCTTTAGAAACCTTAGGAAAAGTGTTAAGTAATTTTCTCAAATTTTTATAATTAAGTTTAATATTTTTAATTAAATTTTTAGTATAATTTAGTTAGAAAAATAGTTTTAATTAGTTTATAAATCCAAAAAAAATATTTTTCTATTTTTAAAAATTATTTAAGCAGTTAGTTTAAAATTATGCTTTTTAGAAAATTATAAGAGTTTTTATTTTGTCATTTTTAGTTAACTAATTAGTTAATTTAGTTTTAATTATTTTTAATACTTTTAAACGTCCTTAGGTTTATAAGATTTTTTAATTCTATTTAAAGCGTGCCTTTATTTGGTTTCCCCTCTTTGCGTTAATAGATTAAGTAACCAACACCTAAATATTTGAATATTCAAGCACCGATCACCAACCGAAAGCAAGGTTTTCAAATTCACACTTCGTCGGGATACGATATCCGGGAGATAAAATATTGTTTGTCCTCAAGCAATTTTCGTATCGAACGGGATACTCACTATAATATTACTTATCTGAGATATTTAGGATATATAATATATTTTATATAGACTATTTTGATCAAATCAGGTATTTATAAGGAAAAAGTAGCCGTTGGAATAAGAATTCAAAACTACAATGCAAAATTAAAAACGTAAATGTGAACGTAAACGTACGAAAGTTAAAAACAATAAACTCACTTGATTTATTATTAATTTGACGAAATTTAAAAAACAATACTAAAACTAAAACATGGCATTATCAATCCAAACAAATTTATTATTAATTTGACGTTTTATTTTTCTCGCCTTTCTAAACAAGGCGTTATGCATCTCGTAATCGTTATCAGATTCTTGTTTCAAAAAAGCGTCAATCAAAACATGTTTCTCTTGCGGAATGTCAATGCATTTCTCGTATGCGTTCCGCAGTTCATGTTTCTGAACCATAATTTTGATTTCATCGACGTTGTGTGGAAGCGAACAAGCTATTAAAAACAGTTGATGTAAGTGTATATAAATTGTGTATAAAATGATAAAATGAGTTAGGTATTTATAGTCTTAAAGTGTTAACTTTTAAAAGTTAATTTTTTTATATTAAATGAGGTAACCGTTTTGTGTCTCGACCATCGCAGGGGCGACCTCCATTCACACACGACCGAGCTCGACCGACGATGGCATTATAAGGGCGACCGACCTATAGTGCCCAACCTAATGGAGCAAGGCATAAATCTACTCATAAAACAAATATTTGTAGAATTTTTTTTATTAAACATATAGGTAAATTTGCTTTTGTAGATGAACAAATTCATTTTGGTTCAAGTTATCCAGCGAAATTGAGTTACCAACTCAGATAAGCGTAGGTTAATCGGGGTTTTCAAACCGTTTTGATTTGTTCTTTGACAACCCAAAAAAAATATGTATTGAATAAAGTTTAAACGCGAGATGGCGAAGGGATTTAGGTTAAATTCAATTGGTGGTGGTTAAATATGGCATTGTAAATAAAATATGTATATATTATGTATGATTTTGTTAAACCTTCATTTTTGCCCCCAATGTTCCCCGTCTTGGTCATACCTAAAACAACTTTATCATGCAAAATCATTAGTGAGCTAAATGCACTTGTGCATTAAAAATTTTATAGGGCACATTATTTCAACATATACTTTATAGCATCGCTATAGCTAAAATACCATTTTCATCTATAAATTTCATATGACACGCTACCTCAATCGAAGTGAGTTTCAGTGTTTTTTTTCATTTTTTTTAAAACAAACACATTGTAAACTAAAATTAAAATACGATATATTAAAAATACGACACGAATTACAAATACGATACGAATCAAAAAATATATATAAAAACTACGATACGACAAATACATAAAAATTAAAAATTACAACATTACAAATATTAAAAACATGACACAGTACACAAAATAATAAAAACTATGATATGGCAAATAATAAAAACTGCGATACGAAAAATATTAAAATCTAAAATCATTTTGCTCGGATTTCGTCTTTGATTTTGTTGATGGCGGCTGCATCTTTCGCTCATCCCCCTGCCGAGCTTGTACCACGAAACCTTAATTTCTTCGAATTTATTTTGAGTCGAGATAAAATCACCTTTTTATTGTGTCGTTACCTCTCACCCATTATTCAACGATTAGATTTAGAAAAAAGAAGAAGAATGAAAACGGAAAATAACATCGTTGTTACCTTGGTTATGTTCCGGATAAATGCCCTATGACGCGAGTGTGGGTACAGTTTGGCGATGCAATAGGGTAAAAAAATGCCTTATAGCGTGCCAAATGACAATGCACCGTGTAGTCTAAAATTATTACGGAGTAACTAAAGTTGAAAGTTAAACAATAATTAATACTCCATTCGTTTATAAATAAGTATCTAGTTTTGACTTCTAAAATTTTTAATTTTCAACTTTGATTTTAACTAAATATGATAGTTGATACAAAATATATGAATGAATTGAATTTTAAATGTATTTTTATTGATATAATGTTATCAGGTATTATATAACACAAACAAATTAATTTAGAATTAAAACTGAAAAAAATAAAGTCAAAACAACACATTTATTTAGAGACGAATGAAGTGTTAGATGATAGGTTAAGGCCCAAGCCTAATCAAAGGCTTAGGGTCCATTAGGGTTTATGGTTTATGTTAGCTTATTCACAAATTTATGTTTTATTATAAATGAGCATGCTTTTTTCTGTTTTTTTTTAACGGCAACTTTATTAAAAAACTAGCAAGGAGCTAGAAAGACATTACAAAGAAATAAGATAGGGGTTTTTTGTTTAAAATAAATGTGTCACAAAGTGTTTCACCAATTTCAACGTATAAACCGTCTTGTGCTTCAAATAATGTTGAAAATAAAACAAAAAGAAAAAGACGTAAGAGAACATCATCAAAACAAAATGACAAACAAGTGAATAATGATGTATTGCGTGTAATAGAGATTTTGTTCATTTTTCAGATTTAGACACTTTAAGTAGTGTTAGAAGACCTAAGCATAGCGGTTGTTAAAAAAATTTGGAAGAAATGGTTCGTCTAATTCTTATAATGTTGATTTGTCTTCTGTTAGTTATTCATAAATTGAACAAAGATGTTAAGCGATACATTCTCGCAAAGACTTTATTGTCATGTAATATTTATCATGAGACACTAGAGGTGCGCATGCTTGTAATCATGCTTTGGAGTGTTTCTTGTAATTCTAGTTTGTATGCTTCTTGTGATGTGAATGAATTTGTTTGTTTTTGATGATGTAACGTATTAGGAAAAATCTCAAGTTTGAAGATGCCTTTTAGAAATGCACTCATGATTCTTTGGAATGTGCATTCTAGGAGTAATTCCGAATAAATCTTTACTAGAATTGTTTAGGTGGTTCTAATATGCAAACCGTTAGTGAACACAGTTGCTAAATGATTCCCAAAGGTCTGGAGTCAAAATAGATAAAAATTTCTAAGTCACCTTAACTATCGACCCATTTTCAAATGGGTACCCAAAGTTTGTTGAATGTCTTTGGTGTTTTATTTATTGTAGATTGTCCAGATTTGTCTTTGGATCACGATTCGGGATGTTTCAAAGCTTATGCGGGTAACATGTGCTTATATTGTCGAACAAACTTTGTGGAAAAGTTTCTTGGAACGGTTCGCTTTGGCAATAATGATTTTGCGGTGATTGCTGGCTATGGAGATGTTGTTATTGGATCAATGACGATCAAGAAAGTTTACTATGTCGAAGGTTTAGGACATAACTTATTTAGCGTTGGACAGTTTTGTGACAAGGGCCTTGAAGTTGCCTTTCGAAAGTCGACATGTTTTGTTCGAAACGAAGATGGTGTAGATTTGCTTACCGGTGATCGTTCCGTAGAATTTGTTTTCTATGCTCTTAACGTAAATGTATCAAATCGTTCGGCTTTGCCTTCTAAGCAAAGGCTTCTTCTGCGCTATCTTGGTTGTTGGCATCAACGTCTTTCTCATTTGAATTTCGCAACATCAATTTACTTGTGAAAAAACACTCTTATTCGAGTCTTCTAAGATGACATTCTGAAGATCATTGTGTTTCGATTGTGAACAAGGGATGATCATCGAAAAGATCACAAGTCCAAAAACGGCTTTGCTTTCGAATAAGCACTTTATCTTCTTTCATATGGGATTTTGTGGTCCAATGCGCGTAGAAACGTATTATGGAAAGCGATATGTGTTAGTTGTTGTCGATGATTATTCACGGTACACATGGGTATTCTTTCTTCATTCAAAAGATGAAGCTTCTGAAGTCATCATTTCATTCATTAAGAAAACCCAAGTGAATCTTTAACTTCAAGTTCAGCGTGTTCGAACTGATAATGGTACTGACTTAAAAAACAAAACTCTTGCTAAGTTCTTTGATGAGGTTGGCATTTCTCAACAATTTTCTGCTGCAAGAACGCCACAGCAAAATGGTGTCGTGGAAAGGAGGAATCGAACCTTAGTCGAAGCTGCAAGAACTATGCTTACATTTGCAAACTTACCATTGTTTCTTTGGGCTGAAGCCATCGCAACAGCTTGCTTTACACAAAATCGTTCGATTATTCACAAACGTTTTGATAAAACTCCTTATGAGCTCATTAACAAAGAAAACAACATCAAGTTCTTTCTGTGTTTGGTTGAAGATGTTATCTTTCAATGGATTATGATGATGTTGAAAAGGCTCAAGGCAAAGGGGATATTGGAGTGTTTGTTGGATATTCAAAAGAATCTGCTGCATTCAGAATTTACAATAAACGAACTCGAAAGATTCACGAGAGCGTGAATGTGAATTTTGATGAGATTTCAGAAATGGCTTCTAAACAATTCAGTTTAGAACCCGGTTTATCTAATTTAAACGAAACGGGAAAATCTTCAAAATCAAAACGGTTTCACAAGTTTTAGAAATTTCAAAGAAAGATTTGGAAGATTTATTTTACAATTTTTACGATGAGTATTTTAATTCTTCAAGATATCGAAATCTTCGACAACGTATGTTGAAAACTTCAACAATGAAATTTTTTCGCACGAAGGAGAAGTTTTTATGAGGTTTCTGAATCATATTCAAGAGGAATCTTCTTCATCTTCTTGATTGATGACGTTCACAAGTCAGAGAAGTATTGGTTTCTCCAACAAATACTCAATCGATTTCAAATAACATGGTTCCTAATGTGAATGAAGCAAGTTCGTCACACAATGTGTTTGATGAACGATTGGAAGATGCTTATTTTGATGTAAGTACGACGTTCCATGATCCTTCCAATGTTCATACATTCTATCAACCTACCCATGAGAAAAAGTGGATAAGAATCATCCACTTCTAAAATTATGGTGATCATAGTCGAGTGTTTGTACAAGAGGTACCATACATAGCTAATTCATGTTTGTTTGCATGTTTGCTATGTAGTGTGAGCCTGCTAAAGTGGCTGAAGTTTGAAAGATGATGATTGGGTTAGTGCAATGCAAGATGAGTGATTAATTTTGTAATTGAAAGTTTGGAGATTAGTTCCTCGACCCGAAGGTACAGACTATACAAAAACTAATGGATCTTTCAAGAATAAGAAAGTGAAAAGACAGCTTTGGTTATTCGAAACAAAGCAAGGCATATGTTGTAGGATACTGTTCAACAGAAGGCATTGATTCAGATGAGTCGTTAGCTCCAGTTGCTCGAATTGAAGCTATACGCTTATTTCATGCATATGCTGCTTTAAGGATTCCGGTCTCTTCAAATGGATGTAAAGAAGGCGTTTCTCAATGAATTCTTAAAGAGGAAGTTTATGCTGGTCAACCTCCAAGTTTTGTCAGCAAAAGTATCCAAATCATGTGTATGCTCTCGACAAAGGCCCTCTTTTTTATGTATGTTTGAAACATGCTCCTCGGGGCTTGGTATGACGTTCTTTCAAATTATTGGTTGATAGCGATTTCCAAAAAGGTCAATCGATCATACTACTTTTATATTAAAAGAAGGGTAAACATATAGTGCTAATTTCAAATATACGTTGATGACTAATATTGGCTCAACGAATCCAAATATTGCACGAAATTTTCAATAATTTATGGTTAAAAAGTTTTGAAATGAGTATGTTGGGAGAAATGAATTCTTTCTCGGGCTCCAAGTAAATCAAATTTTCAAACGGGATTTTCATAAATCAAATCCAAGTAATTTTTTGATATTTGAAAACGGTTAGAATGGGAAAATGGTGTTCGTTCCCATCCCATAGTTGAACAAGCTAAACTCAAACTTGATGTAGTTAGAAAACCAGTTGATCATACCTGATTATCGTAGTATGATTGTGCTCGTTGTGTAACTTACTTCTAAGTCGGCTAGATATACTGTTTGCAACATGTATGTGTGTAGATATCAGGCAACCCAAATGAACATCATGTGTCAGCGTCAAAAGAATCTTTCGATATCTCAAAAGTGGACTATTTATTTAAGCCTTTGGTATCCGAAAGATTCTGGCTTTGATCTAACTACTTATTTAGACGCAGACCATGCAGGATGTCACTTAGATCGAAAAAGTACATCTGGTAGTGTGCAATTTTTAGGTGACAAGTTGGTGTGTTGGTCATCCAAGAAGCAGAATTGTGTGTCTATTTCTATAGCTGAATCTGAATATGTTGATGTTTCGGGCTAAACAAGTTTCATAGTTTAATGTCCGTATTTAATTGTCAAAACCAAGTTTTACAAATAACACATAAAGGTCACTAGGAATATCTAATTATGTGTGTAATTACACAAACAAATTTAAACCAAGTTTCTCTGTAAGTATATAGTCTGTTTAGAGTTTCAAAAAATCTTTTACATATAGTCACAATTAACAAGGAGTATAAACACATAGGCATATAAAACAGACAGAAAGATGGGATGAGGTGAAGACAGACTCTATTCAGAAAGCAGTAAATCACATAATGCCCCGAGGTCTCACATGAGTCTTCCCCAAACGAAGAACCAAAAGACTCTCACTAGGTTTTCTGCTAAAGTGCCTAGATCGCCACATCCACCATATAACATGATTGCGTGAGTCTTAAGGCCGGGATAATAAAAAATAGACGATTTAACACTCTCAATTAACTATTAATTTTAATTGTATTTTTTATTCAATCCATTAACTAGCATTATAGCAAGATTCTAGATTTTTATTTATTCTTTATGGCAAGAATTG
Organism: Tanacetum coccineum; assembly: GCA_026074375.1. Lineage (NCBI taxonomy): Eukaryota > Viridiplantae > Streptophyta > Magnoliopsida > Asterales > Asteraceae > Tanacetum > Tanacetum coccineum. The sequence continues at coordinate 11,925 of BQNB010108464.1, forward strand.
CATATTGTTGCCATAATTTTCAGTCAAAACAATAAATAAAAGTTTCTTACGTAGTTCTAGCAAGTTTTATAAGTGTGTAACCCATAACACCAAACGAGGTTGACTCGTGATGCCACTGTTGGGACGCAGCGGATAGGATCTAGTTTGATGACTAACACACGTATAAGGAACATATACACTAACCTTTTGTTGAATGGCTTAAAGCAAACAACGAGAATCTTTACTTGAAACTTAGTAACTAAGTTTTTCCCTCTACGGTTGCTCACACAACACGTCCAACGAATACGCCAAGATGCTAGTCTTTGCTTCACGTCTTACAAACACCTTGTGTTGAATCTTTCTTGAATCGAAACCACAAACAATCCCAAGTTGTCTTGAACCGAAAACCAAAACTAGGGCTGTAAACGAACCGGACGAACACGGACGGAGCCTTGTTCATGTTCGTTCATTTAATTTTAGCCGGAAAAATAAACGAACACGAAACGAACAAATTTTCCTGTTCCTGTTCGTTTATTAAGAAATACGGTTGTTCATGTTCGTTTATGTTCGTTCATTTAGACACTAAACGAACATAAACGAACGAACATAAACGATCGGACGTAAATAAACATAAATTTCACAATAATATACACCGTATTGTGTTTTATAAGTGTTGTTTTGTTTAAGTAAAACAATTTTAAAACTATATAATAAAAATGATACGATAGACGATCATAAACATATATACGATCATAAACGAACGAATAATCGGACGTTCACGAACATAAATGAACGAACAAGACTTTTGTTCATGTTCGTTCATTTAATAAATAAACAAACATAAACGAACTTTTTATCGAACGGTTCACGAAATGTTCGCTGAACGTTCAGTTTGTTTACAGCCCTAACCAAAGCCCTAGTTAGGGTTTTCACAGAATTCGGTAGAACCGAATTACAAGAAAACGAAACCCTTGAGGTTTGTAAACGTTGTCACTCTTTGAGAACTAGTAAACCAAAACCCTTGAACTTGCTAGGATTGATGTCGAGCTAGATGGGATACCAAATCGCACCAAGAACCCTTTTAGGGTTTATCGAAAATCATAACAAGTGAAAAGGGAAGAATCAAAAATCATCGAAACCCTTTTTGGGTTTTTGTTCGATCGTTTTGAGAAGGGAGGAGAAAACAGAATACTATTTAGGTTTTAGGGCTATGGAAAACGTATTGAATGAGCTAGGGAATGGGTGTATTTATATACCCTAAATCCTAATCTTTGTAGTACAAGGAAAGCCTCGTTCTTTCCTTTTCCTCCTTTTTCTAAACCGATGCAAACACTCTCTCCTAACCCTAAGGATCAGCTAATCACAAGGCATCCATAGGGTTTGTGTTTATGTCCAATTTAGTCCCTCCGGTTTACATTTAAACGTTACGTGAAGTATATCTAGGAATAAACATATTCTAAGTGTTTTAACGTGTGTGCCCCAAATAGGCCCACGTACCTCTAGTCGTATAAACACGTGGATCCAACTACCACATTCCAACATTAGCTATCCATCATTAATTCCCATACACTTAGATCTGTTGCCTCGTTAAAAAAACCCTGTGAGATAAAACTATAGCTAAGAAAAAAAAAGTGCAGCGCGTATATTCTCTCTTTAGTTATTACATCACTTAAGTTTATCGAGTCTTCGCATTCAATGCCGTGAACCAACTATTGCATATTTTTACAATTCATTATAATCATGGCGTTCGTAAAGCATATTGCTAGATATCAAGTTAATATTTCGCATGACAAACTATAAAATAGATTATTTTATAGATAATAATTTGTTAAAACATGTTTGAAAAACAGAAATTGAACTATTTTACATAATTTTACTTTTACACATTTTACACATAACACTAATTTGTGTAGAATTTCATTGACTTTGCATTTAAAAATTTAAATCTTTTGCTTTACAACTATATGTTACACATAACTTTTGAACTTTTAAATTATTATACATATAAACATTTGACAAGCAAAACGCCGTCGTTTTAGGCGGCTAGGAACAGTAATATGAACAGTACCCGGCCCACTGGGCTCGGGTACTGTTCATCGGCCAAAAAAAAGAAAAAACTTTATAATCTCCCTCCTCTTCTTTGGCCAAAAAAAATAAGAATTTTTTTTTTACGGGACATACTCTCATTTTTAACAATTTACGACTTTCTATCGGCCTGGGAAAAAAAAAAAAAAAAACTTTATAATCCCCTTCCTCTTCTTTGGCCAAAAAAATGAGGAAAAAAAATTTACGGGACGTACTCTCATTTTTAACTATTTACGACTTTCTATCGGCCTGGGCAAAAAAAAAACGCGCGACTGTCATTTAATATAAGAACAAAAACAAACTATTAAACATGAGACCGAAAAATAAACCCGAAACACATTTTAAAAGTGATACGCCGTCGTTTTTGACGGCTTACAACAGTAATATGAACAGTACCCGGCCCACTGGGACCGGTTACTGTTCATCGGTAAAAAAAAAAACTTTACAATTCTCCTCCCCTTCTTTGGCAAAAAAATAAGGAATTTTTTTTTACGGGACGTACTCTTATTTTTTACTATTTACGATTTTCTATCGGCCTGGGCAAAAAAAAAAACCCCACAACAACACGCGAAAAATTAACGCCCGCAGCAACGCGCGGGTAATCCTGCTTGTTACACTTTATTTATGAAAGTTGAAGGAAATATATAAAAGTTTTTCTTTGATATTTAAGCACGCTTGATATGTCACATATGATATATAACACTAATTTTTAGATTTGAAGACAGAAGATATTAACATAAGTATTATTTTTCGGTGCTAAAATTGGTGAATCTTTTGGAGTTATATATAAATAGTTATGCCTATATTACGACAACATGTTTAGTGTTCGAACTTACATATTAGTATTATATAACATATGGTATATTAAACGAGTTGAGCATCATTTTTTTTCTATTTTCATCAACTTCTATGAATTAACTGTATTGTTTTAGAGGTTGAAATGCTATGTATGATATATATTTAGAAAGCTTAGAATGTGTATTATTCAATGCAAAAAATGGTGAATATTCTGAAGTTCTATACTAATACTTATGCTCATTTTACGACAACATGTTAAGTGTTCGAACTTACAAATTAATGTTATATCACATGCGATACGTCAAACGAGTTTGAGTTAGAAAAATATAAATCTTTTATTTTCTCTGACTTTTATGAATAAACTGTATTGACTTGGATGTTTACAAATTATGTTTGATATATGGTTAAGAAAAATATGTGTATTTTTTAATGTAAAAATAATTAATCATTTGAAGTTCTACACAAATACTTATGCTTATTTCACGTCATTATTTTAAGTGTTCGAACTTACAGATCAATGTTATATCACATGTGATATATCAAGCGAGTATAACTATAAAAAAATACTTATGTTTCTCCTACTTCTATGAATAAAGTGTATTAATTAGGAAGTTTTTGGATCATGTAGGCGTTAACTCTTGGTTCTGTACGCTTCTTAATGCCTATAATGATTTTGTTAGTGATGAACGTGTTGTTTGGGTGGACATTGAAGGTATCCCACTTCATGTTTGGTCTCGAGAAACGTTTGTTAAGGGTGCCTTTGTGGGGGATCCATTTGGGGGCATGGAGCGGGGATTGCGTGGGTTGATAGAATTGGATAACGAGGGTTCTAAGCAAAAGTTTTTGGATCATGTAGGCGTTAACTCTTGGTTCTGTACGCTTCTTAATGCCTATAATGATTTTGTTAGTGATGAACGTGTTGTTTGGGTGGACATTGAAGGTATCCCACTTCATGTTTGGTCTCGAGAAACGTTTGCCAAGATTGGTAACAAATGGGGCGAGGCTTTGGATATCGAGGATAATTTTGGCTCCTCTTTTGCTCGTAAGCGGTTGTGCATCTTAACAAAACAACCAGAATCTATATTGGAGAAATTCAAGGTGATTTTTAAAGGCAAGGTGTTTGTGGCTCGGGCGAAGGAACTTTTTACTTGGAATCCGAGTTTTCTTGAACCTAAGGAGTCTGTTTATACCTCGGATGACGAATCAAAGCATGGCGCTAAAATTCTTAATGATGGGGCGCAGAATAGTGATGTCGAGTCAGATGATGAATGTAATGTGGATGGTGTTTCCGAGACAATTTTCAGTGATAATGTGGATGAATGTAATGTTGATGGTCATGGTAAGGAGACGGACAAACATCAATCAGAGGATCCGTTTGGTTTTTATGATTTATTGAATAAACTTCCCGCTAAAGGCGTTCGTGATGCGAGTACCTCTTTATCGCATCCTCCTGGTTTTACCCCTAAAACTTCTGTGACGCACGCTAATGTTGGTGAGATTTGTGAAGATGGTCCTACTAATGGAGAAGACATGGTGAATATGCCTAGGGTGGATGCTAAGGTTATGGACCATTCACAGGAGGTCCATGATTCCTCTAATGGAGAATCAGTTTCTTCCTTTTCACATAAAGTTCATAACGGTGGCTCTATTCTTGACATTTTGGATGACATGGTTCGGGTTGGACATTCTATGGGTTATAATTTGGATGGGTGTTTGAAAGATATGGAACGCATTATTGGCTCACAAGGAGATGAAGATGTTCTTAAATGAATATTCTTTCTCTCAATATTCAAGGTCTTGGGCACAAGACGAAAAAGGAGTGGGTTAAGGAGTTAAATTGTAAGCATAGGATCAATTTTTTAGCGTTGCAAGAGACAAAGATGGATTGTATTTCTCATATGGACGTAAAGTCCCTATGGGGAAATTCAAACTTTGATTTTGTTGCCAGTGACTCATTAGGGAATTCTGGTGGTATTCTTTGTATTTGGGAGGCTTCTATCTTCAAGAAAGATGGCGCTACTATTTCTGATAATTTTATAGCTATTTACGGCACATGGTTACCTCGTAATGTCAAGATTCTTTTGGTGGCGGTTTACGCTCCTCAACAGCCTGGGAGCAAAAGGGCTCTTTGGGATTTTTTATCTAATCTTGTACGGAGATGGAACGGCGAAGCTATTATAATGGGTGACTTTAATGACGTTCGGACTATGGATGAAAGACTTGGTTCGTCTTTCAATGTTTCTAGTGCACGGTGTTTTGATCGGTTTATTGTGTCTTCTGGTCTTGTGGATGTCAAGTTGGAAGGGTACTCGTTTACTTGGTCGCATCCCTCAGCCTCCAAAATGAGTAAATTAGATCGCTTTCTTGTTACGGAAGGTATTATCTCGCTTTATCCGTCTATTTCAGCTTTGTGTCTTGACCGTCACTTGTCCGATCATCGTCCTATTCTTTTGAGGGAAGTTTTGTCTGATTTTGGTCCGACTCCGTTTCGGTTCTATCAATCTTGGTTAAGGATGGAGGGTTTTGATTCGATGGTGGAGCATGCGTGGTTGTCTTTTTCGCATTCTGATTCCAATGCTATGGTTAGGTTCAAGAAGAAATTGCAAGACCTTAAGTCTATTATTCGTTTATGGGTTAAAGATAAAAAGTTTCATCTTCATAACGCAAAGAATTCCCTACAGAATGATTTGATCTCTATTGATAAAGACTTGGAAAGGGGAAACGTTTCTGATGACATCCTTCTCAATCGGATGGATCTAAACCGACGGCTGCAAGATATTAAACTTTTGGAGGTTAAGGATCTGGTTCAAAAATCTAAAATCAAATGGGCTATCGAAGGAGATGAGAATTCTAAATTCTTTCATGGTATTATTAATAAGAAAAGGTCTCAGTTGTCGATTCGTGGTGTTTTCGTTGAGGGCACTTGGTGTACTGATCCGAGTATTGTGAAGGAGGCATTTAAGAATCACTTTGAAGTTCGATTTCAGCAACCGTGTCATGATCGTCTCAAACTTAATGCTCCTTTTCATAATCGGTTATCTTCGGATCAGGTGGATGAGCTGGATAGGGCAGTATCGAGGGACGAAATTCGTAGGGCTGTTTGGAACTGTGGCGAGAATAAGTCTCCTGGCCCCGATGGTTATACGTTTGAATTTTTTAGAAAGTATTGGAGTCTTGTCGGAGCGGATTTTTGCGATGCGGTCGACTATTTTTTTAAGTCTGGTACGTTTCCAAGGGGGTGTAACTCGTCTTTCATCGCCTTAATTCCTAAAGTTAATGATGCTAAGTTCGTTAATGATTTTCGGCGTTTATAAGGTGATCACGAAAGTCTTAGCTAATCGTTTGGCTACTGTTATATCCGATTTAGTTTCCGAGACTCAATCGGCCTTTGTTGCTAATAGACAAATATTGGACGGTCCTTTTATCTTAAATGAGATGTTAAACTGGTGTAAGAGAAAAAAGAAGCAAGCTATGTTTTTTAAGGTTGATTTTGCTAAGGCGTATGATTCGGTTCGGTGGGATTATCTCTTGGATATTCTTCATGCGTTTGGGTTTGGGCCGAATTGGTGTAGGTGGATCCGTGGTACTTTTACTTCCTCCATGGCTTCCATATTGGTTAATGGTAGCCCAACGTCCGAGTTCCCTTTTTGTTGTGGGTTGAAACAAGGTGATCCGTTGGCCCCTTATCTTTTCATTCTTATTATGGAGTCGTTACATATCTCTTTCTCCCGTGTTGTTGATGATGGGTTGTTTAAAGGTTTTCAATTGCATGGCTCGGTTAATATTTCTCATCTTTTTTATGCTGACGATGCCATGTTCATTGGAGAGTGGTCCGAACAGAACTTACATAATATTGTTAAAGTTCTTAATTGCTTCCATCTTGCGTCGGGTCTTAAGATCAACATTGCTAAGAGCCAAGTCTTGGGTGTCGGGGTTTCTCAGAATGTTGTTGTGCAGGCGGCGAATAGGATCGGGTGTGCTATTTTGAACACTCCTTTTCGTTATCTTGGTGTGACGGTTGGGGAGTGTATGTCTCGGAAGTCGGCTTGGGTTGGCTTGGTGAACAAACTCCAAGCCCGGTTATCTAAATGGAAGGTTAAAACCCTTTCCATAGGCGGCAGATTGACCCTTCTTAAATCCGTTCTTGGGGCCTCTCCAATTTATTATATGTCAATCTTTAAGGTTCCAAAAGGCGTGTTGAAGACTATGGAATCTATCCGTAGTAAGTTCTTCAACGGTGTTGATTCTTCGGATAGAAAGATTTCGTGGGTAGCTTGGGACAATGTCTTAGCGTCCAAACTGAACGGTGGTCTTGGTGTCTCAAGTTTCTTCGCGTTGAATCGTGCTCTTTTGTTGAAGTGGGTGTGGCGCTTCATTTCTGGCGATGGCTCTTTATGGTGTAAAGTTATTCAAGCGATTTATGGCTCAAAGTTTGATCTTCATGTGACCGATCAACCCTCGATTTGGTGCTCTATTTTACGTGAAGTAAAATCTTTGAAAGATTCTGGTTTTGATTTTTCTTCGCATTGTAAGAAGCGGATTGGGGACGGGTCTTGTACTAGTTTTTGGTATGATATATGGTTAGCTGATGCCCCTCTTTGTGTTCAGTTTCCCCGTTTGTTTGCTCTCGAATTGGATAAGGAGATTGTGGTGGCTAATAAAATGGGAGCTTCTTCGGTCTCAGCTTCTTTTCGGGGTCAGTGCGTGATGGAGCTGGCGGAAGCTTAGTGGGATGACCTTTCTTCAATTCTGTATGAACTCGGTTTTGTCCTCTCGTCTCAAGAATAGGTGGACTTGTGATTTGTCGGGAGATGGAGAGTTCAAGGTTAAAGTCATCAGAAACTTTATTGATGACTTGTTTCTCCCTTCGTCGGATGTTGCAACGAGATGGGTAAAATTCATTCCCATTAAAGTTAATGTTTTTTCTTGGCGTGCTCGTCGTGATAGGTTACCTACTAGAGTCAATCTTAGCCGTAGAGGTGTTTTGTTGGATTCCCATCTGTGTCCTCTTTTTTGTGATCATGGAGGGATGCTTTCTGCATGTTTTCTTTCGATGTGAAGTGGCTCGGGTTGTTCTTCGATAAAAATTTGTCGTTGGTGGGATTTGGATTGGCAGGTTATTGTTCGTGTCGGATTGGGATGCTTGGTTCTTATCCTTTCGACTTTCTTCCCGTCTCAAGTCTATTTTAGAAGGTGTTTTTTATGTTGCTTGGTGGCGGATTTGGAGGCTTCGAAATCAGTTGGTCTTTGACGCTTCGCCTCCTAATCGTTCGACGATTTTTGATGACATTGTTTCTTGGTCCTTTTTATGGTGTTCTAGTAGATGTAATAGGGTTTTTTCTTGGGAGTATTGGTTAAAAAAACCCCTATCTTATTTCTTTGTAATGTCTTTCTAGCTCCTTGCTAGTTTTTTTTAATAAAGTTGCCGTTCAAAAAAAAAATTAGAAAGTTCAAAAATTATGTATGATAAATAGTTGAATAATATGTGTATTTTTCAATGATAAAAACGATAAATCTTTTGGAGTGCTACTCAAATATTTATACATGTTTTACGAAAGCATGTTGAGTGATCGAACTTACAGATCAATGTTATATCACATGCGATACATCAAGCAAAATGCTTCACCGAGAAAAAAACCAAAAAAATACCAAAAAGATATAAAAAAAAGTTTGTCGAAAATATTTAAAAGTGTCATTTTTAAAAAATAATTAAATGTTCGTTATGATGATCTAATTTTCGTAGATTAACGCTTTACAAAAAGGAGTGAAAGTGAAATTTAATTAATAATAATTAATCTCTTTTTTTGCCTTTAATAAATGATTGATTGAAATTTATCTCTGAATATATAAAATAAAAATAATCTTCGTAGTTAAAGCTTCGAGAAGAGGCTAATCTAGATTTTTTTTCTTATTTTAATTTGTACTAGTTTTAATGCCCGTGCACGCACGAGGCTTAGAAATTATGTTTTTCTAAATATATATCATTTTTCTTTTTTCTGTTTTATAAGTTATGTATAGAGTATTATCGAAATCTTACGAAGAGAATAGATTTATTAAATATTTTATATATTACGTAGTAGGATAATTAGTAATTTTTTTCTTTTGATTTACCTGTCTTCGGACTCGATATTGTGAGCCAACTAATTCCAGCGAAACTACCCTTTTAGAGCCTGGAGTCGGCTCAAGTGAACCTCCGAGGCCACAAAGGGATTAATTTTCTCCTCGTTATATTCGAACCATTGACTTCCACTTTAGATTACATTGTCAAGAAATAAATATTTTTTCAGAAATTCAATTGTTAGAATTTTAGTACGTATTAAACCAAAAGAAAAGAAATGTAATTTCTTCCAACCCATCAATGAATAGTTAGAAAATCTTTTTTTCTTTATTTACGATAATTTATGTGCTTCAGTGTTTTTCTCTTTGGTTGTACAACGTGATTTTATGCCGACAATGAAAAATTCACTAAAAAGTCTTCGGGTATATTTGGAATGTGATTAAATAATGTTAAATCTTTGTTGGAAGTAAAAATTGTTTGCATTTGTTGTATTTTAAAATATAAAGTCTTGAGTATAAAGTTTAAGGGGTTATTTGTTTATTTTTTTAAGTTATAATAAAATTTGTAAATTTACACTTAACTCCATATAATTTATTTTAAAATAAACCAATAAAGTTTTCTTAATTACCTCCTCTTTTTTCAAGTTTTTGTTTTCACAAATTTGACACATATATTTTTATGGGATTTTTTTCTCTATAAGATTTCTCCACGAATTTTTTTTTTATTTTGACCAAATTTATTCAATTTTGACTTTTTATTGACCAATCAGATCGCACGATTTTACCTACGTGGCAAAATCAAGCGTTCTGATTGGTTCAAATTTTTAATTCATAAGATTCAATTTGATAGAAAACTCCGAAATGATGTAATTCTTTTATTATATAAAAGATTTGTACTTTTCTGACTTTTAGCACATTGCTAGTAGCCTTTTATTTATATAATTTCAGTTGCCGTTTAAAGAAAAAAAATAGGCGATAATTAAACTTTTCTTATGTATTACCAAATTATAGCTACGATAATCGTATTACAAACTAATCATTGTTCTTAAACGGTTATATAATTTTTAATTCCTTGGCTTACATGATGATATCAGATCTCACCCGGTCATATAGGAAGCCTGCAAGGACAAGTGACATAAGTATATCAAAAAAATGCAATGTTTTAAAAGTCATGTCATGGTGCCGTTAAGGCCTCGCAAAGGTGTGAGGCGTGACTTTCACGCTACGCAATAGACTAAAGCATCGTCTTAAGGCTTGACGTGAGATGAGAAGTGAAAAAATGTGATAAGACGCGATAAGACATGATGTGTGAAGGTTTTTTTGAATACAATTTCGATAAAAATCGTTTTTTTATAGAAATGAAAAAGATTACATGCAAAAAATAAGTTTTTGGCTTTATTTCTTATGTATGACACTTTTTGTAAACTCAATATACATGAAATATAATATAAATGTATAAATTTATAAATATTTTCATATTTTATGCCGTTTTAAGTCACTTCTTAAAAAACGCAATGATTCACCATGGCTTCTAAGGCGTAAGGTTTAACTATGTCGTCATGTCACGCCTCACGTTGTTTATAACCTTGCTAAAATGACATATTCTCCTATTCTATAAGGGTTTTTCTAACATGTGCCCCTGTGACACATGTTAGAAAACCCCGTTCTATAATATAGAAAAAGATAAAGTTGGTGATGATGTTGAAGAACCAACCACTCTAGGAATGTGATATCCACTCATTCACGTAAATATCTTACTCTTGTACACATCATTTGTGGCATTTATATGATGGGACATGGATTAAATTAAATAAATGATTGAGGTTTAAACATATGCTTAATATGTATGTTTTTAGTTTATTAGGTTGTAAAACAATGGGCTTTTGGCTTAGCACCAATAAACTAAGAATATACATGTTTTTTTAGAACGGCTTGTTAGTTGTTAGTGGATCAGGTCGAACAGTGACATCTAATTGGGCAGTATGTTGTACCCTGAACTTGCATGTACTTCTTTCTATTCCGTCTGAAGGGGTAAAAATCCCGGGTGAAACTCGAACTTAAGACCTCCCCTAGCCAAACATCCCCTCTCCAAGCCCCTAAGAAA
>BQNB010108465.1:0-16359 GCA_026074375.1 Tanacetum coccineum
AAAGACAAAAACTCTAAATATTCCCAAACCAGTCTCTTAAAGTTAGCCAAATTACAAAAACAATCCTTAAAGCCTTAACGGTGTTAACTCTTATAACTAAAAGACTTAACACCCATTACTTTTTATATAACAAATCTAACAACCAAAGCCCAATAACCATTTCCCTTTTATAAAGCCCAAGTCAAGCCCCGGGTCAACACAATAATTAAACGCACCCTGTTATAAGTTTTTACGCGGGAAAAGTCGGTTTTACTGTTCATCGTCTCCAAGGTTTAACCACTGGATAAAAACAAGGGGCAAATGGTAATTGGCCATGTGGATCAACAATTCAAGGGATTAAGTTCATCTTGGCAGGGTTAAAACGTCACACAAGTATCTCATTGGCCAATACCCGAGGAATGCCACGGTGGACATAAAAGAAACACAAGGAAATGATTGGATTTGTACTATTTCACTCATAAAACAAGCACACAAGTGTCACATCATGGATTGCCACATTGGCAATCCGTGTGCTCACACCTGTGATCCAACGGTGAAAATAGAGCATCCAATGATTGGATTTGATCAAAGGGCCAAGAAAGCTGGGAGCGTGTAACAAACCTGCATCTAGAAGCTTCATCAACTGGCTATATTAAGCCCTTCATCCTCACACACATATCATCTTTTTCCGGCATAATTTTTAGTTTAATAAATAGCTTTTGTATTTTTAGTTTAAATGTAATTTTTCTTTTAAAAGTATTTGTAATTTCTTTTATTCAATTTAAATATTATGTAATCCGTTTTCTAGTTTAATAAAATCAAGTTCTCTTTAATAAATTTTGTCATAAGCTCTTAAAAAGCTCAAGTGTTTGTGTATTGTTTGATAAGCTCATCACAAGCTCTCACAAGTCTCTAAGCATGAGATTGAGCTTAATTGTTCCTTTAATCTACTTAAACCTTAAAATAAGCTTAAATACCCTTGCTGTTTGAATTATGGACTTAAGGAAGGGAAGCTAACAATGGAAGAGCTTCCAAGGACTTATATTGGCTTATCATTGATAAGCCAGAGCTTGTAGAGAAGCTCCACAAGCTTATTCAACCTTTGTTAAGCTAAGGTATCTTGTAAGTTTACCTTTTCTTTATTGCCTTTACTATTTAGCTTATGTTTTAGATCAGCTAAATTTGTGCTTATTGATGTGCTTATTTGTTGTTCTTCTAGCTTAATCTAGCTTAATACTAGATATAAACTATATGTTTTAGCTTTTATAAGTTAGATTATAGTTATTCATAGTTTATTAAATTAGGTCTTAAACCTTGAAAATCAAAAAATTTAAGTAGGCATACAAGTTTAATGCATAGCTTAGATCTATATTGTTGTAATTGTTGAATGTTAGAGATAAAAGAAATATTTTTTAGCCTGCAATTGATTGTTGAATCATTAGATTAGAAATTTGTGGACTTAATTTTTGATCAGGCTAGCTTTAAGGGGTGTTTGGATCTGTTAAGTTTGACCTCTCATAGTCAACTAGACTTGTTCATACAACTTGAGTCAGTTTTGATTTAGCATAAAAATAGCTTAGGTATAGATTTCAAAGATTAGATTTTAGATTTTAAAAAGTTAAGGCTTATTTTGTTTGATCCCTGCACCATGTGATTATCTTGTCTATTTATCTTCTAGGGATTTTTAAAAACCGAAAAGCTCTCTGAGTTTGGTTTTTTTTTTTTGCCCTGTTAAGTGTTACATACACACTCAATTAGATGTGTAGTGCAGGTTTGGACTCCCACATTGAATCACCTAGGGGCAAAATTGTTTTAACCATTTTAGCTTATTGGGCATCAATAATGCTAATTGCAGTTCGCTACTAAACATTTTTCTTTTTTGATCAAAATTTAGTTAGCATTAAGTAGGATTTAATTTTAAAATTAATGTAGGATTTTAGTTTAGCACATTAGTAATCTAGGATTAAAACTTAATTTAAAATTATGTAGGGGGCTTATTTGAGTAGGGTATTTAGGCTTTAGAAGTTTCCAAGAAATTTATGTTAAAAAGTTAACGTTAGGATTTTAGTTTAGCACATTAGTAAAACTAGGATTAAAAACTTAATTTAAAATTTGATTATGCTTATTTTGAGAGGGTATATTAGCTTTAGAATTTCACAAAAATTTCTAAAAAGCCAAAAATAGTAGTAAGATATTCTTAGTTTCTAATTTTCAAATTTTAGCTTATAGAGTTAGTTTTTATGGATTAGACTTATAGCATACATATGGTTTGTTAAGTTTTCAAAAGCTTACTTTCTGTCTCAGCTTATTCAAGGTAATAGCTTAATTAGTTTCTAAGTTTGAAGAGCTTGCTTATGAGTTTGCTAATTTGATCAATAGAATTAGTTAACACCAAGTGTTATTGGTTCAATCAGCTTGTCATATTTAGGTTCTGCATATCATAAGCTTTCTAGAATAGTTTTTGTTTTTAAAAATGAACTTAATTTGAGTTGTGTGCAAGGATTTAAGTGAAACTTTGCTTATTGGTTGTCATAATCAGCTTAATAGATAAGCTTTTATCTGCTTATTCTTTGAGTTTTAGACCAATATGCTTTTGTTAAAGTTGCATAAAAAAGGGTATTTAACAACTTTCTAGTTATAAGTTTTGGCTGAATTAAAAAAAATAAAAAAATATACAAAAAAGGGGGTGGTGAATGGGGCTTGAACCTGAGACCTCTAACACACAACACCAACGCCTTACCAAGTTGCTATAATAGCTCATTCGTTTTCCTTTCCTTTTATTAAATAGTTAACCACGTTTTGGCCCTTAAGCTAAATAATAAGCCGTAGCTAGTTTTGCTTTTTCCCCAGCTTATTAGATAAGCTGGGGGCTTATTCTTATTTTTCCTTTGTTCTTTGTTACATTTAGTGAATTTTTGAGATTTTTCCATTCATTAGTTTAATTTTAATAATTTTTCTTATGTTTTAATTTTTGAAAATCATTTAAAAATACAAAAATAACTTTTAAAAAAAAATGTTTTTAGTTTTAGAATAATTACTTTTAGTTTTACATCCAGAAAAATCTTTTTTATCACTTTTAGATTTTTATATTCATTTTTAAGCTTTTAATTTTAATTTTAAAAAATAGGATTTTATTATAAAAAATAGTTAAAAATATTTTTCTGAGTTTTTATAGTATTTTAGATTTTTCTAAGTTTAAAAATCATTTTTTAGAATTTTTAGGATTTAATTTGCTATTTTCTAGGATTTAAATAAATTTAATTAGATTTTAATTCATAATAAATACAAAAATAATCAATTTTTTTTCTTTTTCATAAAATTTTCTTTTACTTTAATTTAGGTTTAGAAATTTTATTTGCATTTCTAGGCATTAAATTTAGCATAGTTGCTTATTTGTCGCGTTTTATTTGTTTCGTTTAATTGATTTTGTGCATTAATTACTTTTGTTTGCTTATTTTAATTGTTGCTTTTAATTAGTAGTTATAGAAAATCAAATCATTCTTTGTTTTAATTCAAATCATTGTCCAAACAAGAGCGTGGTTTCAATTTCACGAATCATTGGGGAAACGACCCGGGAATCATACTTCCCGGTTTATATACGTATTATATTATATATTTGTGAAAGATTTTCCTTTTCACCTTTGTCCTCAAGGGTAAATTGGTAATTTTCCATAATATTATATTTTATTATTACGTATATATAGATTCTGACTGAATCAACGTCTAAATTCTATGCATCAAACGTGAAGATTGTTTTGGAAGTGATTGATTAAAATGAGACATTAACTGGACTAGGTTGTGTGCTGGCGTCGTTGCATTTGCTTGTGTAGTAGAAGTTGGTTGCTAAAGGCTTACTTAAGGTGAGTTCTCAAAGCCCTACTTTTTACTGGTTTTTCCGTTGGGGAAATTGATACTCAAATGTGTTTTGAAATGTTTTGAATTGATCTGTACGAAATGTGGTTTTGTTTTCGGGATAAGATATGTGCTTATGACTGTTATGAATATTATGTGTTGATTTACTTGCATGTACTGTGTTTGGCATGGCAAGGTTCTGTATGGTACTTGTATGTACTGTGTTTGGTATACAAGGTATTGTTATCTATGTACGTGCCAACAGTGTGGTGTTAATCTTCTAGATGGAACTTGTTTAAATTGCACTTATGGCGATGGAAAGCCAGTCACTTGTTGTGGTTGTGAAGGCCCGTTAAAAGGTGGATTTTGTTCGTTTTACGCATCGAGAAATGAAAATTCATTCGCTTATGATTCAAATTCGAATTCTTTCAATAATGATCAAAAATTTTCCGACTACACTCCACAACCCCAGAACGAGACATACTTGTGCGAGTTATGTGGAAACAATTCTCATTATGGCTATGATTGTCCACCACGATTCTCGCTTGTCTATGAGTTAGGATGCATGTTACAATCAAAACCTATAATGATAATGATTATTCACATAATTCACCAAGTTTTCTTTGTTGTGATAATTGTGGGGGTCCTCACAAGACTTTCCAGTGTCAACCGATGAACCAAAATTTCAATTATTCTAATTCTTTCGGTCTTGACCAAATTCAACCCTCGCAATTTTCTTCCGTTCAACTTCTTGAAATCAAGAGGATTAATGAAGAGGAGAGTTTTAAAAAGGAAGTCATGAGTATAGAAGAAATAATGAGTGAGAAGCGGTTGATTGATGACGAAATTAATGATATCACGAATGATTTGGTAGAAACTATTTCGTGGTGAGAAGATTGATAATGAATATGAAAGAGATTTGTGAGATTAAATTAAACAACACTCTTGCAGATTTTAGTGGTTTGGGGGGGGGGGACATCGAGATGCGGAAAAAATAAGGAGTGTGTAACACCCCCAAAGTGGTCGCAGTGGATAAGGGTCCGGGGCGTGTTACTTTTTAGAGTCAATTACACAAGATGTTATAGTATCGACCTAAAAGTCGTTGAAAAAATGATCATTGGATATTTAACAGGAGTATTTGTTACATAACCGAAGCTGCACTGGACACTTGTTCAAAAGTTCAAAGATTTGCTAACATACAGTTATACAAAAATGTAATGCGAAAAATCTTTATGATGTTTCCTAATCAAAACAACAATGTATCCCTTGCACCTCATGCTTACTGATCCTGAAAAACATGCTTTAAAATGTCACAATAATGTTGAGTGAAATTCATAGGTATGAAAATAATTTATTGTGTGACCACAAGATTTCCAGTGTATCGAAAATGCCACAGATGAAGACATATATAAATGTAATTACGTTGCTCTAAGTCATGTACACTGACGCTTGAGGTATAGATTACCTAATTAATGGCTACATTGCGTGGTGATGTTCTAACCCGCAACTCCTTATTCGACATGGTATACGTTCGTTTGCTAGTGATAGATAATCACTCTCGAACGGGGTTGTCAAAACCAATTAGCTCTATAAATAACATTCGCGTCACAATCCGCAATTGTAGAACAATAACACACAATTAGATAATGGGCTCAGTTATGGGTTATCGCTACTTAGGCAATACGTTTAATCTATAACATGAAATTAACCTCTTGTGTCAATGTAAAAGCATTGCATGTTTTTCACCCAAAAACTTTATAAACAAAAACATGTAAATCGTGGGGCTATGGAACTCTACTTTAGTGAGCGAATAACAAGAATATCCAGATAAATTGGCATCGAAATCGATCAAAATACAACTATTAAAGTATGGTCGTATAATACTAATCACATGATAATACTACCATGCATAATTCTATACGCTAATCACCATCTAAATGTTGGAGTGCAAACATGTTTATAAAATTAAAACGTTTATAAACATAATTTTTGTAAAAATCGTCATAACTTTTCTCGTTTCAATCAGTTTCTTGCGTTCTTATGCCCATCTTTTGTATTAGACGGATTATCAGTTATTTGACATTTTTATAATTTTGTCCCCTGAATGAACAGTAACTTTTACTGAGTATACAGACATGAGTTTTATTTAAATCGTATTTGTTGTCGTAAAACCCGTAAATGTCGTATTTTATTCGTTATAGCTCCGTTTTTAACGATTCTTTCGAGCACGATCTCGTAATTGAAAGTTCTATAATTTTATGAGGTTTACAAAAATATAACTTTCTGTCATGAATAGTGTTTTTACTGTTTATAGTTTATAAAATTATTTTTATAACTTTTAATTAACCGAAAAAAACACGCGAAAATTCATATTTATTCTTATAAATCAAAAAATCATGATTCTTATCATTTTAGAATCCTAAAAATGTGTTTTAGTTGATAAAAATATCCAAGTTGCTGTTTGACATAGTTTTAAAAAAAAGTTATTTTATAAACTCCGTTTAATTAACGTATAACTCGTTTTTAACGTAACTTTTTCGTTATTAATCGTTTGAACAAGTTTCTTATCCTTTTCGGATCGTCGTGAAATGTATTATCTTATAAAAAATAAAATAAGTATATTTTTATAAACACTTGTTGGAAAGAATTGTTGAAATAACCTTTCATAAGTCAATTTTTGACTTTGTTTTTATGTATTTACCACTTTATACTTTTTTCACAAGTCATATGCTTTATATACTATGTAGGTGGCATTTTTATGTTAAGTCCATAGGTCATAAAGCCTCATGTGTCCAAGGTTTTATAAGTCTTTTCATATTACTTATATAAAACATATTTTCATATTTACATTAAATCACTAGTTTTACATATGACTTCTTTTTACATAAGAACCATATGTAGACAAGGTTCTCATCTTGTTATATATTATTTTAATGATCATATACCATTACTATATGTCAAATTAATTAACCTTAACATGTCAGTTGTATTTCTTTCACTTGAAACAGATATTAAGAAATTTTATAAACCCTAATTTATAACTTATCATGTTTACACCCAACATTTACATGGTACATTCTTTTTCTTTACCTTTTTAATATGATATAAGTAATACCTACAACATTATAAAGTGTACAACAATGATCATTTAAGTTAAACTCCCTTTTCTCATGATAAAATCTAAATGGTGATTCAACTAAACTAGAAAACATAAGCATAGAACTGAAAAACTATAAGAATTAAAGGTTCTGTAGGACCTTTGATGTATAATGATGATGATAATCCAAGTGCTAATTCCTTTGTTTAGCTTAAAATCAAGCTTGCACAAAGAAACACCCTTGTTTTCTTAATAAAAACCCTAGCTTCCTTTCACTTGATTAATACTTGAAAATGCTTAGCCAATGCTTGGAAATACCTTAGAATATCTTAGGATGGATGTGTATAAGTGTGTATGGGTTGTAGAAATTTTTGTATGGATTGTGTGTTGTAGTTGGTTTGTGCCGTGGGTTTATAGGTGTGACAAAGGGAGTATTGTTTGATTTTTCACTAAGGAAATGAGAAGTGTGTGATATGCATCTAGTTACTTGCATTATAAAGCCTTATGACTAGTCAAGGGAACACATTGAGGGTCTTAAGGGGTCTTGGTCTTGGTCTTTGGTCAAAGAACAAGAAATGACTAGGTTTAAATGAAGAGGTGTTGTACAAGTCCAAGTTGTGTAAAAATTATGTGCTCTATGTCTCTAAATGGTGTTGTTTCTGTGAGTTAGGGGGAGGGAAAAGGTTTTCTAGAAGCTTTTGCTAGATAACACCATATATTGTATAAATCTTATAAGTTACAAGTTGTATTTTGTAAATAAAATGATGTCTAGTTGCAAGTATTGTATATTCTTTTAATTTCTAGTGTATAAAGTGTAAATAACATTTACTTGGCTAAAGTTTAATAAAACTTTAGGTATTGGGTATAATCGTGGGTATTTGTTGAAGTGTTAATAAATTAACGTGCTTCCGGTTATGCTTAAACGTACATTTATCGCGAAATGTATTTAACTTACGTAACCAATAAAATAAATGAACAACGACCATAATTATTATCAAAATAATTATACAACACATGATTGATGTAAACGCTTAATTGTTTGATGACCGTTTACATTAAATGATAATATTTGGCGTACGCGATTTAACTAACGGAATACGATTTAAAAGAAAACGTCACAATAAAAGGTTCATTGTGGATTTTCGATGTGTTCAATGACTTTGATAAACACAGGGAGTTTATTGAGCGCTTTCTAATGGAGAAAAGTATCTTGCTGCTTCACAACGTATTAAATCTATTTGTAAGTAAGACGGATGATTTTATTCTTTGATTGATATTATTGCTCGTATCTCCGTCTGTTGCTATACAATCTTCAGCTACCCGTCTTTACGTCCTAAAGAGCCCAAGGACTCATCTTTAATGGGGGGACGAGCATCTTGACTATTCTGAATAGTCGGAAAAATTAAGAGAATTCGGATTTGTATCATATTGACAATGATAACAATTTCCTCCATAACGCATATTTCCACATCTTTCGCAATTACATTGTCGAGAAATTGAACCGTCTAAAAGACCTCCACACCTGTAGCAACTTGGTTGGTAAAATGAAGTCATGTCGAAGAATTAAACGATTTAGAGGATAAGAAGAAAGAATTAAATGGATAAGAGGATAAAGAAGAATATTTTTAGATTTCGAAAATAATACATAAAAATAAGAAAGAAAAATATTTTTGGTAATTTTTTAGTATTTTTAATATACAAAAATTGAGAAAATAAAATATTTTTGTATTATTTTTTTTATATTTATAAAATAAAAAAATATTCACAAACGGAAAGCGATAGCTTCACGAGGAAGGGTCTTCAAAACACTAATCTTCGAACGAAACACGATAATCGTACACACCTCCCCGGCAGCGGCGCTAAAAATTGATCACGTCCAAACACACTATATATAATATAATATATATAAGTATATAGGGATGGTAAACAATTATAGTATAGATAGTATTTTCCGTCGGGTTCGAGAAACGCACTTTTAACCAAAGTTGTCTCAAAAACCTCCCGGGTTGTTTTCCCTCGACGAAGTGCGAATTAAAAATCGGTTAAGACCATGATCGCGCGTTTTGAATGGTTTAAAATAATTTTGATTTGGGTTCTTAAATTCTACTTGACATATTGATAAAGTAAATAAAAGCATAAAAATGAGCAAAGCAATAAAAACAATTAAACATGTAAAGCATTAAACAAAAATGAGTATTTAAAACGAGGCGAATAAGCAAGCATTATAAATTTACTTTTAAACATGCAAACTTCTAAAAGTAAATCCTACATTAAAAGAAATTATATATTTATTTATTTATTATTATTTTTTTTATTTTTTTTTATTTATTAAAAACTTTAATCTAAATAAATGTCGCAAATTAATAATTTCTAATCATATTTTAAATCCACACTAATATCTAAACACTAAATGAGCAAATAAATCAACTAACTAAACATGGCAAACGTTATAACATCAAGAGATAAAAATAAGTCTACACTAAGCATGACAAAAATAAAATAGGCAAACATATTTTAAAACGATAAAATAAATCTACACTAATTAATTGAAAAAGGATAAAAAGTGGAATCGAATTGAAGTCCTCTAATTAAACGAATAACACCCGACTTATTTAGCTTAAACAAATAAACAAATTCGGTCTAGCTAAATAAGTCCTTAAGCTTCGCGCCTCATGAGTTTACCGGTACCAATTTCAAAATAAAACAAGAAACTGTTAAATTCAACAGACTTTTATCATAATTTCATTTTTGCAATAATACGGAAGCCCAAATATTCAAGTAAGGCACAAAAACTAATTCAAGCCCAAAGAGATTTCTACAATCCTAACAAACAAAAGCCTATTTAAATCAATTAACCTAAACTGATCTAGTAAATGAACTTGGGCCAGGCCTAAATTCCTTTTGTTACTAACTGATGACAAATGCAAGTTCTTGAGAAAATCGAATAGCTATAATAATTCCTTTTGTCACGTTATTATTCAAATTAGCCGGTCTAAATTCGAATAAGCTAAAACTAAACGTAGACTTAAACTAAATAAGCTCTTAAAAACGAAATGAACTTAATCTAGAAAATAAGCAGGATCTAAACTTATTAAGATACTATAAAAGCAACGAGCTCTCAAAACTATAAGAGTGTTAAGACTTATTGATAATAAGCCGAGCATAAAAGCTCACGCACCTTATTAATGTCCGAATCAAGCTAAGATCTGATAGAAACTGAATAAGCTAAATGAAACTTAAAAGACAAAATAACTAGAAATAAATTTTTCGAATGAAAGGTGTCACAAGCTTATGAATAAGCTGAGCAGAAGATTCCACTCGTTGCACCTTATTTATACTCGAATAAACTCAGATTTAGATTAAGCAAACAAAATAAGCTACTTGTTTCAAAATAAGAAAAAGAAAGAGAAAAGAATAAACCAAACTCAAACCATCATTTTATATCAATAAGTCACAATCTCTTTTACAAAAATCCTCAATAAGCTAAACAATAAAACTAAACTAAACTAAATTTTTCTAAACTAAAAACTAAAAAAAAGAAAAAACTCTCTTTAACTGTGTTGATGCGTCTCAATTTATAACCAAAGCTGGGGGTGATAATTGTAAATTGCCTAATCATTTGATTCATGATGGAGCCAATCATTGCCTTCCTTTTTGTGTCACACGGATCGCCGCATTCATTATAAAGATCCAGCCGATGTATAGATGCCACGTGGCCAATTGTATTGCTTTATTTTAACGCAAGAATACACGCCCTTAGATCATTTTTTTTCTCCTTTTTCTCTAATCAGACATTCCATTTAATTGTAATAAAACCCATGCCACGTGGGGCGTTTCTACTTGCTCTTCATTTGCTTAGTGCGCATGCACGTGATGAGGAAGAATTCATTTCATGGCATGTGACATTACTTTTAAATATACATCATATTTTGAACCTTTAAAATTGACGTGCTTTAATTTTTTGTTGGGCTTTTGGAAGCTTGGGCTGGCCTGGCCCATAAAATGGGTCACGGGCTGGCCCAATAAATTCCGAAGGCACCGTTGGATCCAATTTCTCGTACTCTTTTCATTCCCGAGCTCGGTTTTGTCCGGTTTTGTCTTTAATTTTGTCCTTTTCTTGATATCCGTACCTGCACATACACAACACAAAAACAAGCATATATTCGCCATTTTAATTATGTTTTTAGTCTTTCGGGTTTGTTTTTCAGGGTAAAAGATATGTATAAAATAGCTAATACCAGAGGTCTGACACACAAAATGCCACGTTGGCAATCCGTGTGCTCACTCAATTAATCCAATGGACAAGAGTTGAGATCCAATGATTAGAGATGAAGGAAGGGCAAGGATTAAGGGTAGCGTTTAACAGAATTTGGGACCTAGAAGCATCCTCTCAAGGCTATAAATAAAGCTCCTCCCTCACACACAGATTATCTTCTTTTTTCTATATTTTTTTAAAGTTTTCTTAAGTAGCTTTTGTAATCTTTTTTATTTTAAATGTAACTTTCTTATTAAAGCTTTTGTAATCTCCTTTTCATAGTATTGTAATCTGTTTTTCTATTAATGAAATTATCTTTTACTATTACATAAATCTATATATACTATTAAGTTTTTACAAATCTAAATTCTCATGTCACTGTTTCATAAGCTTGCATAAGCTCTCTTAAGCTCTCTAAGTCTATAAGCTTAGATTGAGCTCAAAACAAGCATATAATCCACTTTAACCTTTAAAATCAGTTAATACCTTTGCTATATATGGATTTGGTTGCTTGGATGATAAGCTTATAAAGGAAGAGCTTATTGAACTTTACTAGCTTATCCTTGTGATAAGCTAGAGCTTGTTGACTAGCTCCTTGAGCATTTAAAGCCTTTGTTTAGCTAAGGCATTTGTAAGTTCCAATTTACTCTTTTTGTCTTAATTTTATAGCTTAATAGTTGTTTATTCTGCTTATGATCTTGCTTATTTGTGCTTAATACTGTTTCATTATGCTTATTAAGTAATTTTGATTATCTGTCTTTAAGTTATATAGTTTAGATCTTAGTTTTCTTTATATTGTCTTATAAATCTGTCAAAAACCAAAAATATTAGCATAGTTATTAGCTTATTGTTTCTGGCTTATTTACTTATTCATACATGTTCATTATAGTTGTTATAAGCTGTTAGACATCTGGTATCTGAGTTTTAATCATTAAATCTGTTTTTCATAAGCTTAAATGGATTTGAATTTGTTTAAAGGGGTGTTTGGTTCAAACAGCATTAACTTTGGTTAATGCTGTTGTGGATCACTTGGTTCTTTGGATTGATTTCAAATCCATCTTTGAGTTTATAAGAGTAGGATTTAAGGTGTTTGTTAGGCTCAATCAAGTTTTCAGTAGGTTTTCTATTAGTAGTTTAAATATGTTGGTCTTAAATCAGTGAGACTAGCATTCTTAGTTCAAGCCTTTCCTAGATCTTGTTATTGCTTTAGTTTTAGTATCATATAGGTGTAGCATGTTATTTCTTTTGCCTGCATTTGTTAAAAATTGGTTTTAGTTCACTTTTGTGCAAACTGCATCAGCAGTTTATTTAGCCAAAACAACCAATTTCAATCTAGATTTTTAGTTAGTAAAAGTAGTTTTTAGCTTTTAATTTTCTTTGCATAAGTAGTTTATAGGTTAATCTATATAAATTAGGTCTTAAATTTTCTTAAAAAGTTCATTTGCTTATCTAAATTATGTCTGCAATTTTGTCCTTTTTCTTTTTCATAAAAACTCTTAAAAATAAAAAATATAGTAGTATGTCTGCATGTTGTTTTCAAATAGCTTTTTCATTAAGTTCTTGAAGTTCAAAATAGTTTTAAAAAGTTGTTTTAGGTAGAGTATTAGTTGTAGTTTAAGCTTACATAAGCTAAAAGTGCATAAGGATCTAAGAGCTTATAGAAAAATAAGCTTAAAAGTTCCTTCAGAGGCTATTTGGTTTGAAGTTTCCATTAAGAGCTTAATTTGATTTTCTAGCTTATTGCCTGTTTTTTGAGCTCATTTCTAGCTTAGTTTAGCTTATTAGATTAGTTATTAAGTAGCTTGTAGCTTATTTGGTATGTTTTTAGCTTATCTTAGTATTTGAGCTTATTAAGTTTAGGGAAGCACAAAAAACATAGTTAAGTATTTATGTCATGTCTTTAAGCAATTTCTAGCTTATTAGTGTCTTTTCAGATATAAGTGTTTTTATAAAAAGTGTTAGTTTTTAGCTTGTCTATAACTTTGTTTCTTTGAGTTTTCAAAAATAAAAAAAAGGGGAAGATGGAAATCGGGGGTAAGCAATGCTCGAACCCTCGACCTCAACATCCTCACCCTTTATAAACGCCTCACAACACACACTCACTACCAACGTTCCCTGGGGTCTTTTTCGTTATAGCTTCACAAAATTTAGTATTTTTATACGTTTTACCCATTTAGTTTAATAAGTTGTTTAAGCTTATTTCGTAGCTTATTCGATAAGCTGTGTAACCAAGCTTATTTTTCCTAGGTCCCTCTTAGTTCAAGCTACTTTCTATGATTTTTTTAGGATTTTTATATTTAGTTTAGTAATTTTAAACATTTATTTTTGTTAAAAACTTTAAAAAATCTTTAAAAAATAGAAAAATAATCAAAAAAATATAACTCTTTTTTAGGAAATTTTATTTTATCATATAGTTTCTAGGAAAATTAGTTTTGTTTCCGTAGGGTTAAAATTGCAAAATTTCAATTTTTAAAGAACGGGATTCGTTCCCGTTCTTGTTTTTCGTGTTTTTAAGCTCATTTTAATTCCGTTTTTGTTCTAGTTTTCTTTAAACTTACTTTTTAGTCAATTAGAGTCTATTAAAAGAGAAAAATTCATTTTAGGTTTAATTTTGGAAATTTAGGGTTTTTAATCACCATTTAGGGTTCCCGTTTTGCGTTTTTAGTTAAAGTTTAATTTCCCGTTATTAAAGTTAGGTTTAATTGTCCTTTAATTTGCCCTCTTTTAGAATTTTAGAAAACAAATCATGTTCGAACCAATTCAAATCATTGTCCAAACAAAAAACGTGGTCTCAATTTCATAAATCTTCGAGGAATACGACCCGGTAATCACTTACCGGTAAATATACGTATTATTATATATAATTGTGAGAAGTTTCCTTACTACTTTTGTCCTCAAGGGTAGTTTGGGATTTTCATATTATACTTTATTATTACGTGTATAGAATTGCTATAACCAATTTTTGGCATCGTTGCCGGGGATTTGTGATTAAGATTCTTTCGTTTGAAGTTTGTTGATCGTGGTTTGGAGCACCTTTCGTTTTCGTAAGTTACGCTTTTAAGAAAATTTAAAAAATAATAAAATAATAAAAAATATAAAAAGTAAACAAATATTATTCTTTTCTTTTTAGTATAAGTAGAAGATTAAAACACAAAAAGACAAAACTATTTGTTCTTCCGGATTTTTTGATTTTTCTCGTTAATTAGTGAATATTTAAAAGTTACAAAATTGGTAAAAGAACACCAACAAATAATACCTTCAATTGAGGTATTATCCATCAATAAGTTCCCGAACCAAAGATTAAAATCTTTTTACCAATTGTGTCACTTACGAAAAAGGTGCACCTCTTTTGTAAAATTTATTTTACTTAAGAGAGTTACCCTAAGTTTGTTGATTATTCGGTAAACACAAAAATATTTCCTTTTGTCGTTTCATTTCTCATTTCTCTTTTTTAGTGCATGCGCACTAGAAATTCCTGTTTTCCAAATAATTCAAACGTCATCATTCCGAGACGTTGAAACAAAGGACGTGCTCCAAACATAGTCAAACCCGAGCTTCGTACTATCGTTGCACCAATGGCAGAACGTACGATGGAAGAGCTACTCCGGGCACCCACGGAAGGGTACGAAGAAGCTATTGTTTTACCCGAAATAAACGCCGATCATTTTGAGATCAAAACGAATTTGCTTCAATTGGTTCAAGCGAATCTATTTTACAGTCGTGAGAGTGAAAATCCTCATGATCATATTAATAGTTTCAAAAGGATTACTTCGACTTTACGATTTAGGAATGTGCCTAACGATGTGATTAAGCTTATGATGTTTCCATATTCGCTCGAGGGAGCCGCTAAAACTTGGTACGAGAAAGAACCACCAAATTCAATCTTGACTTGGGAGGATCTCGTGACCAAATTTATGAATCAATTTTTCCCTCCTTCGAAAACCACTCACTTAAAAAATGAAATTTCTTGATTTACACAAAAATTTGAGGAGACTTTTAGTGAAGCGTACGAACGATTTAAGGAGTTGCTTTGAGCTTGTCCCCATCACGGATTTACGGAGTTAACTCAAGTTGATACCTTTTATAACGGTTTAAACGATAATGAACAAGACTCCTTAAATGCCGCGGCAGGTAGAAATCTTTTGAGTAAAACGACTAGAGAGGCTTTAAACATAATTGAAAATAAATCAAAAGTTCGTTATTCACGAAATAGATCAAATGTTTCTAGGATGAATGCTACTTCTAGTAAAACGGATGAGAGAATTGATAAGCTTGCGGATCAACTTTCAACCTTAGTCGAGATTGTTTCTAAGAAAGTTGTCACTCCCGCTCTGGTTAAGGCGGTTGAGGAAATTTGCGTTACTTGTGGTGGTGCCCATTCTTGGTATAATTGTCCGGCTACCGATAACAATCAAGCTAGTGTTTGTGCGACTACGGGTACTTACAATCAAGTTTGTAGGATCCCGTAATCACTTCATAACATATAACATACACGAATCGAAATAGAAAAGAGAAAGAGAGTGAGTTGAACTTTTAGAGAGAGAAAGAGGAGAGAGAATTAAGAGAGAAAAGAGAAATGAATTATTTAGTAAAATGAACAACCTGCTTTTTCAAAATAAGAAAAAGCTTATATACCCCGTCACGCTAAAGGTACGCGCGGGATATTTAACTAGGACCCGGGCTCGGGTTTTGCTTGGGATTAAACCCGAAACATATACAATATTAGATTCACTATCGAGCCCGATTCCCGATAATATCCTATTACAACGTTAACTAATTAAAGACCGAAGCTCCATCGTAGAGTGACCGAACTTCCTTGTTCGACTCAATAAATTGAGGCTAACAATCTCCCCCGAAGTGAGGTCTTGAACACGGGAACGAGCTTCCTTTATTGACTCAATAAAATTGAGGCTAACAATCTCCCCCGAAGTGAGGTCTTGAACACGGGAACGAGCTTCCTTTATTGACTCAATAAAATTGAGGCTAACAATCTCCCCCGAAGTGAGGTCTTGAACACGGGAACGAGCTTCCTTTATTGACTCAATAAAATTGAGGCTAACAATCTCCCCCGAAGTGAGTTCATTGATGACACTCCTTCATGAGATCAGTGAGATTAACACGAAATCGAAATAGAAAAGAGAAAGAGAGTGAGTTGAACTTTTAGAGAGAGAAAGAG
>BQNB010108467.1:8298-22946 GCA_026074375.1 Tanacetum coccineum
TTTCTTCATTTGGCTTGACTTTTGACTTTGCCCTTTCCACCTTGTGCTTGGATTTGTTTGTTTTTGGCTTTCTTTTTGGTCATTTTCTTGAATATCCGTTTCCTGCACAATACAAATGCAAAACATACAAATACAATGTATTTTTGGTACGTTTTTAGTCATTTAAGTCCGTTTAAAATGGAAAATGGTATGTGTAATTAAGCACATACCAATGGCCGTAACGACGGAATAGACATGCATGATTCGATCACATCCTCATTCGAGTAAAACCTAAGGTTAGTCATTAGGAAAGGGAAATAAATTGTTGTTAAATAAAAATGAAACAAATAGACTAAGTCCAAACAAATAAGATACAAGTTTCTAGATACTTTCCCGACCGTTACCATGATAAAGACTCAAATATTTACACAAACGTCTTGATCATTGATAAAAAACAACAACCTAGGTTGGCGTTCCCGTAACGGTCAACTCCCAATCATCCCTTACTTTACATACTTTTACAAAGACAAGTGGCAATATCTACCACTTTATACAAAATTTTACATTGTTGATTTATAATACGTGTCAACGAATAATCGATCCTTCAAATAATCCCATCGGTTTAAGCTTTAATGAACTGACTATCTTCAGACTTCCCTCATCTTTTTTGTTGCAATTTTCTAATTTTTTGATTTTTTTTAACAAAACATACTACGAATCTCAGTGTAATTTCACAATCTTTACGATCATAATAACTCGGATAACTTCTTCGATAATTCTTTATTTTTTGGACGTACCAATAATTGTGATGGTAGTAAAAATACATGAGTTTTGACTACTTTTTACATTCCCATTGCAATGCGAAAATTTCTTCCCAGCCGTACCAGAGATAGAAAATGACACAAGACACAAGAAATACATACTTTACACTTTAAGCAACTAGCAAGTGATAAATAGATTTAATCTAACAGTGTAGGCTAAGGTGTAAAGGTGTAACAAAACAAATAGTCGGTGTTTATCCTAAAGGATTGGCTCTATTGGTTTTTCTAGGGGTATCTTACTCTTAAAATAAGAGTAAACAAAGGGTTTATACGGGGGTTAACTAACCAGTGTAGTTAGTTAATAAAACAACATGTATAGGCTTTTTGGGTGTACTCCTAAAAATTTACCAATTTAAACAAGTTACTCCATCTAAATCCATAGTACTCATTATTGTGGTCTCGAATAGATATACCAAGCCAAGTTCTAAAGTCTACAATATCACCGACACACTCATATTTTTGTGGAATTTAGGTTAAACATTTGGAAACGGATAAGGCTGAATCCTCACAATATCTAATAAGGGTTATGTGTGCAGGTTATGTAACTAGTAATTTCACAAAAGTATGCTTGATTTTTTTTAATTTAAGCATTTTATGTGAAAAATAGGACAAGTAACGTTCTAATTCTCATCCCTCCACTTAAGTTATACAACGTCCTCGTTGTATAGATAAAACATTAAAAACGGGAAATAAAAGAATTAGCACGAGAAACTCCCCTGATGTTTTGCTTGGTAGATTCTCCATTGTTGATTTTATGAGCAAGAATTCTAGGTTGTAGATACTTCACCAACTTTTGTCGATTTCTTTCCAGCGAGGCCCTGTGTAAAATATTGGAAAAACCATGCAAAATCCTATCTCGGGTATCCTACGGTTAATAAAAACAAAACAAACTGTACAGGCAGTCAATACGCCGTATCCAAAAACCTGGATACGCCATATAGAAATACTTGTAAAATGTATCTATACAAGTCAGTCTGCCAAATACGTCGTATCATGTGCATGAATACGTCGTATAGACAGATTTGACAATAAAGTTTTAAATGCAAAAAAATAAAGAATGATAACGTCCAGACATTCAATACGCCGTATGGTATGTAGCGGATACGCCGTATAGATTTCTGGGAAGACAGACTCGATAAATAAATAAAAAGTGTCTGGGTTGTCTCTTGGGAAGTACTTTTCTTTTTAGCTAAGTCTTTAAGTTATACTTTTTCTTCAGCTTCCACACTATTCAACACTCTTCCTCCCATGCTTTAATTCTTGTAACGGATATGGTGCTTGAGTCTGTTATCAATCATTGAGCTATGTTGCTGAACTTACTGCCAGGCTTGATTTTATCATAAACAAATCACAAAACCATCATATCATAATAATAAAAGATAACCTGTTTTAAGTTATCAGGCTTCATAGGTCATTTTTAGGGCCTCAAAACCCTATTGTACTACCTTGAATTCATGTTTAAAATCAAGTAAGGTTATTTATATCATTAATCAAATCAATATGCTATGTGTTTATTTGATTGATTTATTTTCTTGCTTTCCTAAAGCATGTGACGGCTAAACCCTCCTTTGTATTTATCTAGTGGATCGCAAAGAAACTTAGGTATAAGATCCTTTTGATTGTTGCCTTTTAATTGATGAATGTGCGTGTTAGGCTTTAGAAAACTAGCTTTTGTCTGTATCGTTGTTGATATGTCTAGGGAAACGCGAGTAGTGTAGAAAGGATACCATCGGTAACAGTCTTCATAATACCTTACCCATTATATAGTTGATCCCTCTTAAGATATTTTACATGCATTTAATATACTCTTAGGGGCCTTGTAATAGTACTTTCATTACTACCCCTTACTTGTGCGTTGCCTTAATAGAATATTAAATAAACGGCGGGTTCATGTAATCCTTTCATGACCTAGGAAATACTTACACAGATCATCATAAGTGTGACAAAGCAACGGATCTAGGAGAAGCAATTTGAGGAGTAGTGCATGATTAGGTAAATACATTTACTTATCATAAAGTTATCACCAGTAGAATAGATTATAATTAGTTTAGTAATTAGTTAAACAAACCAACCTCTTAAACCATAGATTTACCTGCTTTCATAAAATAAAAAAAATACAAAAATAATCTTCTATCAACCTCTAGAATTCTGTTAGACCGTGATTAAGCCTTCCCAACCTATTCCCCTAGAGAATGATAACAACCCTCAAGTCTTACCTATACTACACTGCAACGATTAGGTACACTGCCTAGGGAGTTGTAAAATTTCTTGTAGAAGTCTCTACGACCCTTACATCAAGTTTTTGGCGCCGCTGCCGGGGATTTGTTAGGTTTCGATCATAGTTTAACTTAGTTCTACTCGCTTGAATCCTTTCAAGTGAGAATTTAATTTCCGTATATTAGCTTTCTCGTAGTCTATCTTTTCTTTATGTTTGTTGTTTCGTAATCCATTCTTGTCAACCTCCATGGGAGCCGAGAATCCTATCTGTACCCTTAGAGATTACTCCAAACCTAGCCACGAGGGCTACATGAATACCATTGAGCTCCCCGTAGGGAACAATGCGGTACCTCTTTGACCTGACACCATCCGGTTGGTGCAAATGGATGCTCATTCCACGGACTTCGGTCCGAGGATTCAAACCAATACCTTAAGGATTTCTTAAAACTTATGGACTCACTTAACCTTGATGGTGCACTTAGGGAAAGAACGCGCCTGCATTTATTTCAATTTTCCCTTCGCGATCAAACTAGCAACTGGCTTGAATGCCTCTAGCAAGATCCATCACCATATGGAGATCTTCGACTCCGTTTCCCCTTGCTCAATTATTTTCCACCGGGAAGACTCTAGCAAAAACTCCGCAATAATATCCTGATGTAATCAACCAACATCAAGAGAATCTCTCCCTCTGAAGCATAGACTCGTTTCAAGGACTTACTCCAAAAAGTCCCTCATTATGGCATTGATCTTTGGCTTCAAGTCCAAATTTTTTATGAGCATGTCAATCCCATCACAAGACGAACCATTGACCAATCGGCCGGTGGTAAGCTTCGTGATAAAAACGCCAAAGAATCCTGGGCATATTCGAGGACCTCGCCCTCTATGACAACGAAAGTTGGAATGACCCAAGGGATTTTGCTAAGCCGGTCAAGGCAATCGCTTTTCCTCAAGATGTCCCGCATATATCCGAACCACATGCTCCAATCGCGCTCGGAGAATCAAAGTTCAACGCTTGATGGAAGCTCATCTAGCATCGAACATACCTACTTATGTGATACAAAATCACTACCTCCGTTGAGATCTGCATGGTCCCCCATGACACGCAGATATGCATGGAAGATCCCAAACAAGCCTTTGTTGAATACGCATCCTCGCGTACCGACGAAGCGGGAGGTAAGTGGTACACTTTTAAGCCCGAGCAAAACAATCTTGGTGACACCTACAATCCGTCATGGAAAAGTCTCCCAAACCTTAGGTGGAGACAACCCTAAAATTCTCAAAATAATTTTTTAAACCCACCTGACCGGTTTCAATGCAACGATTCAATCCCGAACCGTCCCTTCAACAACAATCCTCGAAGTTTTAACAATCAATCAAATCTAGAAGGATTGGTATCCAACTTCATGGCATCTCAAGAAGCTAGATTGTCCAAGTTTGAAGCCGATTTCAAACAACAACAAAGTGAGATGACCACCGATCGATTGGCAAGATCACTTCCTAGCAAAATAGTTAAGAACCCGAAACTAAATACCTCTCCAGTTTTGTCTGCTCGTTCTTACCCAACTAAAGACCCTCAAGGCTCAACCCAAATTCACAGTTTGATCAATTCCGTAACAATATGTCCTAAGCAACCAAACGAACCTCAAAACGACGAATCAGAAGGAGAAGATCGAGAAGAAAGGAGCAACCCAGAAAATATTGACGCCACCCCACCCTCACCTCATGATCCATCGATTTCATTTATCAAAGGTTCGTAAACTCAACTCGTTCCTTGAATCATTCGGCTGGGTTCCTCAATCATCCGACATAAAAATCGTTTATACAAAGGGGGACGATGGAGAAGTCATGTTTATTGAAATAATTAGAAAGAATGATGACTCTCGTAAAGAAGGACCTGATGAGGAAGGGAGTACAACAACCGAAGGGGTAGAAGTAGAGTATTTTGACACATTTCCGACTAGGAGCGAACTAGCATATCATAGGTACCTAATGAGTGGCCTGATTCCCTCTTTATTTCTCAGAAACCCTATCATCACTGAGGGATGTCCATCAAACTTTAAAATACCATGCAACATTGGACACGTGCATATTGAAAAAGCCTACATATATCTCAACTCCCCTTTGAATGTCATGACCCGAATGTTGTATAGTTAGATCAGGAGAAGAAAACTCGACCCTAGGAAAGATACTAATAAAGGAGTGAGCAACTTCACGGGAAGGATCAAAGGAATTCATGTGTTTATAGGAAACTTCACTTATGTCCTAGACTTCATGATTGTTGAGGATAGTATCTCAATCATAGACCTTAGGCTATCACAAGTAGTACTAGGACAACCCTTTATTGATATATCCAACATGACTCATGACCCACCCGAAGGAGTAGTAAGATTCACAAACGGGACCGATGAAATTGCCTATAAATGCCTCATAAGATAGTGCAATACAACCTCGCTCGAACTTAGAAAAAGAGCACACAAAATCGGTTTATCTTAGAAATGAGGAGGAGAAGAGAAGAGGAGTGAAATACGTGATGAGCAAAATATTAGGATTTTACAAAGAATGCCTAGAGCTTGGACCCAAATATGCGACTGGAATGGATGATGAAGGAGAAGTGACGTAAGGACGTATGACTTCGAGTCTAGATTCAAGACTCATAAATAAAGAAAAGCGCTTCTTGGGAGGCAACCCAATATTTAGTTTTCCCGCACTATGGTAGTGTCTGTGTTTTAAATAATCTTTATTCTTGTTTTAATTATTTTTGAATGAATTTTATAATCAGGCTTTGTTTGTTTGTAATTTCGTCTTAATTGCAATCAAAGGTATTTTGAAACAAATAAGTGTAGGGGAAATATCTGGTTTTTAGAACCAAATTTAAACATTTAAAATAAATTATTTAGATTAATTCGCGTCAGTTTCGAGTCATATATTGTAATGATTAATTACAGGTTTTCATGCAGTGCTTTCTTTAGATTTAACTAATAAAATTGCATGCATGAAATTTCTCATTAAAAACGAAGAAGAAATTTTTACAGACCCTGAAGACGGCGTCAGGATTAACACCCGATGGCGTCGCGTCTCCAGCTATGTGAAAATTCGAATTTTTTAAGTATTTCTGAAAAATAAAATGTGCGATATTTAAAATTTGTAATTTTGTTGTAAACCTGCATAAACCTATGATTACTTCATTACTCTCATCCTATCTTTACTGCTTTCATAGAGTCAAAAACTTAAAAACTCTCCATGGTATTTATTTAATCCCATCCCCCGCCGATTTTATGCTTGGTGTAGTTGTCTTTGTCTTTGATTACATGTTATATTTGACGAGAAGAAGCTTGGAAGTTCTTAGGAAGTTTTATTGGATGATTCTTGGAGGACAATTTAACCATTTATCGCATGTTTCTTCTCCATTATTAAGCAAACCAGGGAGTACTAGTTTCTTTTACTTGTTTTCTTTTCCCTTTATTTGTTTTTACTGGTACTTCTATAGAACATTAGGGACAATGTTCAACTTAAGTATGGGGGGGGGGAGGGGAATAAGCTTTAGAAACTATTTCTTCATTTTCTATTTGCTTTGTCCTTAAAATGATGGGTAATATATCAAAACATAGCATAAAAAGGTAATTTTGACTCAAATTTAATTTTTTTAATGACACATACCGACGAAAACTGAGTATTAATAGCGTCTCATGGATAGGAATGTGTATGACTAGCACAAAAACCCTCAAAATTCCACCCCAAAATGTGAGGTTCGCCTTTAGATCTTTAGGAATTCGGGTATCCATTATTGATACCCAAGATAGTTTATACCTTTATCTTTCTCAAGTTAAGGTTTGAATGCAATTATATGTGTCTATTCCGTCATTACGGATGTGTATGTATGGTCTTTGTCGCCTTTTCTGGAGCATTTGGTATCAGTATTAAATTATATGAGTGTACCGGTAGTATATTAAATTCTAGAACTTGTTTTTGTGATGCATCCCGAGACCACATAGTAAGTATTAGGATTTGCTAGATAAGAGGCACTAGGATTAACCCATGTTTTAAACATGTAATTGTTATGATGGTCACCTCGATCATATAACTATCCCACACTAATGTGTGCTTAAACACACATCGTTTTTACCCTGGAAAACACTCTAAATCAGACTAATAACCATAAAATATGATCAAATATATTTCAAATATGTTTGTATTGTGTTATTATGTCTTACAGGTACAAAGGATTGAAAATGAAGCAAAAACAGTAATTTTTGGGTGACTTTCGACGACGTTTTCACGTTTACTAAGATTTAAACGAACCCGTAAAAAAAAAAAAAAAAATTCCCCCCCCCGCGTACTCCATTTGGAAATTAGTACAATTACAAGTTAGACGATACGAAATAAATTGGCGGCTGGCCAATTCGGTGGTGACATGTGGCGGCGGCTGACGGCTATACGAGGTTCTAGAAGGTACGAGGTACGAGGAGGGCATTAATGTCTAATCATTTGCAATCATTGGCTGCCAATGATTGGCTTTTCTCCAAGAAAAAAATGAGTGGCTAGCAATTAATGGAATGAGATGTAGATGGGGCAAAAAGACTACAATACCCCTCATAATTGGGCTATAAAGAGACGCATCCGGATCCAGTGTTCATTATTAGGAGTAGTATGTAGGTGTAGTTTTAGTTTATTTTCACATAGTAGTGTAGTTTTAGGAGTAGGAGTAGAATAGTTTAGATTATTTTTGGATTATTGTAAAAGCTTTTGAAGCTTATTGGTTTTAGCTTATTTTTACTTTTGGGATTATTATTTAATGAAGATGCTTTTGGTTAAGGTTGGTTTTAATTAATGCTTATTTACTTTTTGCTTATTTCTTATGCTTATTCTTCTACCCCTTCTCTTTTGCTTATCTCTAAATAAGCTCTCTTATAGCTTATTTTTGGATCCGATCTCTTAAGCTTATATTCTAATAAGCTACTTCCATAGCTTATTTAGACTAGCTTATTTTATATTGTTTTGGTTTTAAGTATTTTCGAATAAGCTCTTATAGCTTATTTTGAGTGCTTATTTTTAGATTATTTTGTTTGCTTATTTTTTTGAGCTTATTTTTATTAGATCTAAATCCTTAATTACATCCGATTCCTATTCACTTTTCAGAGTTGAACACTTAGGTTTCGGGTGGCTTTAGATCTAAAGTTTTCATTTTTATTAGCTTATTGTCTTTAGAATAATCTCTAGCTTATTAATATATATTGTTTATCATAACTTTGATTGTTTTAATGTTGATAAAATCGATCCAACACTTAGGCAATGAGCTTATGGGTCTTATAAGCTTATTTTACTACTAAAGTTTTAAGCTTTTTAAGGTTTTACTTAGCTAATTAGTAAATAAAGCTCATACCTTTACTAGCTAATTAGTTATATAAAAACTAATAAAGTTTTTTTATAATCTTTAGAGTGCTTAATTATAGTTTATAAAGATCCGGAGTGGTTTAAATTCGTCTCCATTTTCTTCAGTCGGGTTCTAATTTCTTTTCCTTTTCTCATATTAGTAGCTGTAGTTTATTATTTAGTTTAAAATTTTTTATGCTTGTTAATTTGATTGTTATTGCTAGCTTAATTAGTATGCTTAGTTAGTAGTTTATTTATGCTTGTTAAGTGATTGTGATTAGTAAAATAAGTGTGGATTTAAAAAGGGATTATTGATTAATAGTTTTTGGATTATTTAGATTTCTTATTTGATTATTTCGAAGGGCAAAATCCGGAGAAATAATAAAACATCAAATCTAGAAATTAATACCTTTATAAGAAATTGTTTTCAAAATAAACCAATGTTGTGAGAAAATAATCTTTTTACGGGGAGTAATTCGTCATTAAAAAAACTTTAATTCACACTTAAGTATCTTTTTATGTCCCTTAGCAAGCATATTCGTCTTATATATCTTTTTGATCATTTAGCTTAATCGATTATGTTTGTTTATGCATAAGTTTAGGTTATGATATTAGTGAATAGTTTTTATTATGCTATGTTAAGTGAGATATGTTTTTTTTTTTGTGTTTTGATGCATTAAGATGGTGGAAATAAAAAGTGATTTATTGATTAATAATTTTGGATATTTAGATTAGTGTTTTGTTATTCGAACATGGCAAAAGACGTAAGAGTAATTAGGCCCCCATTAATCTTAGTATTAATATCGTGAATAGAAAATTTATTTTCAAATAAACCAAGCGTTGGAGAAAATAGTGAATAACCGGACGTTGATTCATCGATAAGAACTTACTTACACACTTTAGGATCCGAACACCTCACTTGATAAGCATATCCGTTTTATATATATCTTAGATCTATTTGCTTTGCTTTGTTAGTTTAATTAAATTAATATAAGTTTTAGTATCTTTAATATTAAAATTAGTTTAAAATCAAAAACCAACCAAAGGATAATCAAGCATCAAACCAAAAACATTAACGTAAATCTCAAATTCAATTCTCGCCGTAGATACAACATCCGAAAGATTTAATTATCACTTGTCCTCAAGTGATTATTTTATCCAACGGGAAATACCTTAAAGATACTTAATCGAACACGCTTTTGACTTCATCAAAATGCAGCCGTGTGCCAAGGGAGATTTGTATGATTTTTACGTTGGTGTTTCGAGTTAGTGCCTTGGTGATCCTTTCACTTGAATTTCGATTTTTGTGAAAGTTTATTTTCGTTAATAAAAATTTTTAAAATCAAAAACCATTTTCCTTTTCGACTTTATTTTTATTATCTATATAAAATCCAAAAATATTTTACATTTCTACTTTATTTTTATTTTTATTTTTATATATACATATACAAAGTTTCAAAAATATCCTCCTTTATCCTCTTATTTTATTTAATTCTTATCTTCTTTACCCTCTTATCCGTTTAATTCTTTTGACATTTCTACGTATAAAACCATTTTGTTGCGAAGTGTGTGGTGGACCGTTTAATGGTGAAATTTTCCTAGCTGTAGCAGTGTAGTATCCGAATATAGTTGTACTATGACCCAAAACACTTAAATTCTATAATGAAACACCAAACTTTTTCAACCAACCTCCACAGCACCAATACGAGACATACTTCTGTGAGTTGTGTGGGGATAGTCCTCACTATGGATTTGATTGTCAAACACAGACCCCGCTTATCTATGTGCAAGACCCGTGTAGCAATCAAACCTTTAGTAATGACCAATCTCCTTATTATTCTACGAGTCCGATACAACAGGACTACTGTTGTGAGTTCTATAGAGGTCCTCATTTTGGTTATGATTGTCAAATGAGGTACCCGCTTGTCTATGAGCCAGGGCCTTGTAATAATTATGACTTCCCTTTTATTGACCCAACCTTCACAATACTTCGCCCTCCTCAACCCAAGATCAGGATCTCCCATATAGTGAGGGTTAAATCACATAGATTGATCCAAACTGTATCCGTGCAATTTAATATGAATCAAGAATAATTTAACTTAAATTAAGTTAAACTTGAAGAATTGCAGACTGAATTGAATCGTTATTAGGAGATGCTGAGCCTTAGAAATTCTAACCATGACCCTCCTGTTGACTTATATGATCCTTGGGAGAGAAACAATGATATTGAGGTGACTCTTGACAAGGAGCAATTTCTAAGTGATCATTATATCGCTCATGTTACACCTCCTGCATACACACCATCTCTACCCTTTTTGACTACCATAGAACCTGCAAACACCCTCTTAATGGGGGATGAGGATTCTAGCACTACTCCCGCAAGCAAAACTGACGAATTCATAAAGTCTAGTACTAATGATCTTGTCCCAATCCCAAGGGAGTTTGAGGTGACATCGGGTAATAATTTAGAGTGTGGTATGCCTATTGATACACCGTCCTCGCCCTACCTAGTTGTTTTGAGAGATGAAAAGATCAACTTAATTTTGAGAGATGATTTAGATACCCTCTTAACGGGGGATAGGGAAATTGACTTCAATCCTTGTAGGGACATAGAAGAACTAGAACGTTTACTAGCCAATGACCATGTTCCGGTCCTAAGGGTGTTTGATGAACCTTTAGGTAATTCTGATTTGATGTCTTGATCAATTGAGACTAGTGACCTTATTTTGGAGGAGCTCACCACTAAGATCGGCTTAGACGATTAAATTCCAACTGAAATTGATGATAGGTATTACGATTCAGAGGGTGACGTTCTTTATTTTGAACAATTGCTTAATGAAGATACATCTTCTGATTTATCTCCAGCATTGTTACCTAGAGAGTCCTCCTTACTAGTTCCATCACCCCTGGCTTCTAAGCAATTTAGCTTAAGGAATGTGGAAAGATTTGATCCTTTTTTCTCTCTGACACAGTCGAGTGGAAAGACGAGGTTGATGAAGACCCCTTCTTTTAGTTTTCATTATATGGCATTACCTCGTCCTGCTGCATACTCACCGAAAGAGGTGATGTATCGCTATTAACATCCTCACCTCACATCGGGTGATGGATTTAACCCTGAAATTAAAAGTAAGTAACAATAGAGTCAAGCTAGAGACTCAAACAAAAACAAGTGCTTCTCGGAAGGCAACCCGTGTTTATCCTAGTAGTAGTAGTAATAATATATTAGTTTAGTAGTAATAATGAATAAGTATGGGGGAGTGCTTCTCTCCATGTTGTGTTCTGTGGTATTCATTTTTGCTTGCAGGATTCCCTATGATCGTGAAGACCTCTGTGCTTGTTTTTAATCCTCCAATCACTCGGTCTTTGATCATTGCTTGATTATATCTTGGGAATCCTCAATCCTAATCTTATATATATCTAATTTTGTTTCCCCTTTCACACTTGGTATTTTAAGCATTTGCCTTTTTCGTTTCTTAATGTGGGGGGGTGCACCTGCTTTTTGAACATTGAGGCCAATGTTCAGTTCTAAGTGTGGGGGGATTTCTGTCGAAATGATCATACCTATGTCTGTCTGTGTCCTACGCAACCTTGTTTTGACCAAAATTTTATTTTATTTATATATAAAAAAATGTTATAAATAAATAGGCCCGTAGGCTAAGAACTAGGACATTTTGACTTGACCGAGTATTAGAACTCTAGCTTTCCCCTTAGCTTTCGAGACTTAGCGTTTGCTAAACTTAAATTTTTTGCAAAGAACGAAAAATGATAGGGCCATGTATAAGTTAGATGTTAAACGTGGAGTAGTTGGATCTCTTTAGAGCTCATAGAGGTTAATTATGGCTTTTTGCTCCCATCAGCTTAAAAACTATAAAAATAATAATTTTCAATAAATGAATTGCTTGTTTCCAATTCTGTCTTAGTCTCGTAAACCTTTCGTAGAGAATCCTCTGATGAAAGTAAGGTACACATTCGAGGTTTTGTTATGTGTGGGGAAAATAGGCAACTGATTCCTGACGGCATCGCATCCCGTTTGTCTAGGTAGTTAAAAAGACCACAACACTGAAATTTAGCTATAAAAAGAATAATAATTATAATAATGTGATAAACCAAAGCCGAAATAAGACCATTGTTTCCTGTCCGTTCGCTCCCGATGTTGCAGTCGTTTAAAGGGTGGAGGTAATAATAATAATAATAATAATCCGAGACTGATAAAAGTTTGTTGTTTCCTGTCGTTTCGCTCCCCTTGTCTCAGCCTTCAAAAAGGTCGAGAAATTTTGCCTGAGTCCAAAAAACTATTATATTGTTTCCTGTCGATCTCCTCTCGATGTTACAGTTGTTTAAAGGACCGAGGTCTAATATTGTTGCATTAATAATTATAATAAAGCCAAATTTCGACTTTGGGGTTATCTAAATGAAGCCACCGTCTCTGGACTCGTAGTTGAGTTGTTTCAGATGAAATAAAAAGGATAACCCCTAAATCATGCGAAATTAGAACCTTAATGTGGACCTTATTCTCACCATATCGTCTCTTTAGGAAAGGATTTTAAACTAATTATGGTTTAAACCGGTACACTTTATAATAATAAGACTATTAAAATAAGTAATCTCTTTTCACATTATATTTTCTGAATAAAATCCTTAGAAAATTCGCCTGGATTAAGCACTGGAAGTTTTGCAGCAGCAACCACTTGTGCAGATACTGACTCCATCTTTTCTTGAAACAAATAGATCTTGTGTGTAGAATGGTTCTTCTTATTCAAAGTTTCTCAAACAAGCTCTGATACCACTTGTTGATCCCACTTGAATAGATCTTGCTTAGCTTGTAAAAGGCTTAGTTGTATTGAATAAATCCAAGACAACTATGGTAGAAACTTTGATTGAATATATCAAAGACTATGCGGAATCTAGTCTATGATACTAAGAAGAATAAGTAATAAAACAGTAACAAACAAGATTGTATAATACCAAACTTTAAGCCTCAATATATTAATACGAACACTCTTGATAGTGTTAGGGTTATACAAAACCTTGAAGCTATATATGACTAAATATGAAGAATGAGATATATAAACTACATGCCCTAGGGTCTCCTTTTATACACCAAGGAACCCTAATGGGCTTACAACGCGTTTTCTACTCATACATATCTTTTCCTAAAATATCTCATATATATATCTCTTTAGCAATACTAAAATAGACTAACAGTACTAACTAAGTGTAACAGCATAAACTCTTCTAGCAGTAGTAACATTTTGTACTGGCAGTACTAATATTACACTAGCAGTAGTAATGACTTAGAACTTTTTCTTTAATCTTGAGCAGCAGCAGTAACTCCAACCAGCAGTTGTAACTTGAACCAGCAGTAGTAACAGTTAAGAATCCTTTTATTCCCTACAATCCTCCCTTAAACTTGATATTCATCATATTAATCATCAAGTTTCTTGAATAAAATCTTCTTGAACCTTAGGAGGATCTATCCAAACATTTTTCTACTTCTTGTACTGTGACTTGATAAATCTGAGGAGCTCAAATGCCATTTCACATTCATGATCAACTTCTAGACTCCTACTCAACATTCTTGAAAGCATTTCTTATGTAAGAGGATATTTCTTTTCTACCAGCATGTGAATAGAAATTCTAGTATCCATCAATAAGAAATGAACTTCACATGAATCATATAACCTCCATCTTATCAATGTGTAATCTTGTTGAGTTTTCTAAATTTCATCTTCCTCACTTGGTTCAAATAAAGTAATTAGATCTCCCCAAAGCAATCTGTCATATCCTTCTAGGCTTGTTGTCTCAAATCTTTCCTTTATCAGCCTATATAGATCTAACACATCTTGTCTGTCAAAATCATCAAGCATTGCACTGAATATCTTGTAATATTTAGTACTTCCATCAGCCCTGATGTTCTGATAATACATCTTGTCTTCTGCTAGAATGTGTGTCTTCCAGTCAACTATTGGATACTTTGTAGCTAAAGATTCAATATTGACAGCACTATCATCACCTGGAACTATCTCTAAACAAGCTTTAAGCTCTGCCTTCTTAGCATCATCCTCTATCTTTTGTCTTTTGACACTTTCTTTACTAGGCCTTTCACCTGCTCTTTTCTTACTAACAGCTTTCTTTCTACTGCTTTTAGTATCCATAGGAACAAAATCATTTACCTGTTTGTAAGTTTTGTCAAACATTTGCTTGATTTCATCAAAGCTTTTACCTTTGAAATCCTTATCCTTGTATCCTGCCATATGCTTC
>BQNB010108468.1:2764-22945 GCA_026074375.1 Tanacetum coccineum
GCTCGATAGTTAAACTAATATTGTATATGTTTCGGGTTTAATCCCAAGCAAAACCCGAGCCCGAGTCCTAGTTAAATATCTCGCGCGTCACATTAAATGTGTAGGGGTATATATATAGATATTTTTCACTTGGAAAAATATCTATCTCACAATCTAAATCTAATCTCACAAATATCTTTTTTTCTAATACATCTTTTTTCTCTCATCTCTCTCTCTTCTTTCTCTCTCTAAACCATTATCTCTTTTCTAGTTTCTTGGTTCGATTCGTGTTGTAATATGAAGTGAAAGTGTAGATCGGGAACCTACAAGTATGTATTAGTTTTTCTACTTACTGAGGAAAATAGGAAGTAGAGACCAAAGTATTGCTTATAATTTGTATTTCAGTAGCGATTTATTTCCCTTCTAAAGTCAAAAGTTCATCATTTAATTTTTCTTTAACTGGAACAAATGGATCAGAAAGGATATATACCTGAGAGTCTGAGACAGCGCGGGTTACATCTAAGTGTTTCTTAAATGGGTCACAAATCCACAATAAAAGACAAATTGTCAGAGCCTACAAACATTGGCATTGTGGGTTGTGTCTACAAATTGTCAGAGCCTACAAATTGTTAATGTCGTGTTGTAACTTGTTGCTTGTGGGTTGTGTCTAATTGTTGTGTGTGTACTGGCGTTAGTCTTGTTGTGCGTTACACACGGCTTGTATCTACTTGTTGAATGTGTAAGGTTTTTGTGCGTAAAACAATGCATGCTAAAATTTGGAGCTCAGGAAGTGCCTTCTTCCATTTAGGTATGATATCATCTCATAATGCTTTGAGTCCTTGTTGCCACTTATCCTATTATACATTACAATTCCTTACCAATGTGAAATATCTTTGCTTTTTTGCTTGCATTTTCCTGGATATTCTTTACCAAATTAGCAACTATAACAACATAGTGCACGATAAACAAAATAGAAGCAAGAGACACATACCAAGCAAGCATCAGTATCCGCACATCCATGTGAACAACTTGCAGATCAGAACATAGATGCTCAATTATCTGTGTGAGCAACTTGCAGATAAGAAATAAGGCTGGAAGAATCGAGCCTTGCATGTGAAAT
This sequence comes from Tanacetum coccineum, assembly GCA_026074375.1. Classification (NCBI taxonomy): domain Eukaryota; kingdom Viridiplantae; phylum Streptophyta; class Magnoliopsida; order Asterales; family Asteraceae; genus Tanacetum; species Tanacetum coccineum. Next base: position 3,864 of record BQNB010108468.1, read on the forward strand.
TGCATCATGTCACGCTGATTGATCTTTAAATAACAGCTAAAATTTCTAGCAGAACAACACGGACAAACATCGTTGTTAAGCATTGCGATTCATAATCTTCGTAAAAAAATTATTTTGATTTATAGCATTTAATAGTTACAATTAAATACAATTTTCTTTGCATTAACTAATTGGTTTTTTTCAACTAATGAAAAAGCTTCCACTTGGCTCTCTTTTACTCCATTATAATTAGACATTAATTGGTTCTATTTATAGCATTACTTGGTCACTCTAAAGTCTAGAGGAAGCTTATAGGTCTACTTGTATAACATTTTTGATAAGTTAAGTGCAACTTAACTAATTTCTCATTATGTACTTTAGGAGCATCAAATACATCTCAGTCATCTTAAAATATAACCTTGTTAATGTATGGAAATGACAGATGTGAAGATAGAAATGAGAACCAAATGCCTTTATAATAGTTTCCAAATATAAGATTAGTGAGATGATATCATGCCTTGTTATATGAATAAACCATAAAATAATGTATTTACCTACTAAAAATCACCTGAGAATTTGCAGGAATGGTGCCATCTTCTGCTGCAAACATTGACTTACAAACAACTGTTATGGCTGAAAAAAAAAATAGGTGTAATCCCTTTTTAGAACTGCCAAATTTCGATCATAATGCCAAGTCTCGCCAATAGACCACGTAATCAAATAGCATCTTTCAAACATCCCGACCTGCAAAATTACCATGACACAACGAAGAAAAGAAAATTGAATTTCAGATAACCAACCCTTAAACACTTTCTTTATAAACAGCTTATAGGAAGTTCGTTTAAAATTTCCTATGCTAAGGCTTAAATCGTCACATACTACACCCCAGCTCCATAACAGTATCAAAGCATTGACATTAATGATGTAAACCCGACCTATATCTTATCCTGTCTATTAAATTATGCTGCTTGGAGTACCCTTCTATCACCATCCATTATGAAGGCAATTTGATTAGGTAACGAAGCTACTGAAAGAATCCCAAAAATACATTTCCTTGCTAAAGTTACTAAACTTTCATATATTTGATTTCTTTGTTTAGCATCCATACCAAAACTCCAAATCCAATATCCTTGTCGCCCGACGTGCTGGTTTAGTTTAAATATGCTTTAGTAACTATACAGGAATATAGCAACACTTACTGATTGCAATCTTTAAACTTAACATTGAATTTCGTTTCTAACAGATAGTTATATATCTTGTAAATCTTGTATCTATAACATAAATACAACACAATTCGTTAGTAGAAAGCTTATTCTATATAGGGTGCTAGATTGCTAACTTTTTCAGCGTATCATAAACAAAATTGTTCAAATAATCCAAACCCCTTCAGCCTAATCTGCTTATTTTAATGAAATAAGCCGTTTTGAATAATGAAACATGCTTATTTTCAATGTTCTTATATGAAAAAAAAAAGTATAACAAATATTACTAATTTCACCATCATAATTAGCTTGAAATCCAATTATAAATGGATTGCGCTGATCTTGGTCTTTCTAAAAAAAAGCAAATCCATAAACAATTTCCTGAAGTGTTATTTTTTTTCTCCTTAGTCGCTATATAGTGCTAGATTAGGTGTTTGTTTTGGTTTATATATCTGACTTATGAGGTTATTGTACTTTTGAAAAGCTAATAAGCTTATTTTCTTAGGCTTTAAGCCTATACAAACACCCCCTTATAAGGTATAGACAGAGTTCAAACTTGAAAATCAAAACAGTATAATATGTTGTATCACATTAACATGAAAAAAAAGCACACAAAATTCCAATAACAGTAGAATGACATATATATTAAACAGTAGTAATGTAACATAGATCAAAAACATAATGAAGAATAAAATCGATATAATATGATCAATTTAAAAAAGTTGAATTGAGTACCAGAGATCAAATGACAGAGATCAGCACTCAATGATGGAATAAATTACTTGTATGGTATGCAAGCCCTAGAATATCTCCCTGTGGTTCTCATCTTGAAACCTGCAATAACACACATCGGTTAGGTGATGTTACACATATCATTAGCAAAACCTAAAATTCAAATTAAAACCAATGGGAAAAAATTGGGACCAGATTTTTTTATATCATGTAACCAACAAATTTAAGAACTGAAGGATCTTAATAGGGTGGGTTGTAATTGCTGGATAACTGCAGCAACCATTGAGATTCATCTCCCTGATTGCTGCAAAATCGAATGCATTAAGTGATGAGGGCTAGTTTGTATTCTGTGACCATAACTCCATAACAGTTACTATGTAATAATGATTGAGGGTTGATGTGAATGTGCAGAATGAATGAATTACACTGCTATTTTGAGTTGAGAGCATTTAAAGATATAACCCCAATAAATTTAGGGGCTCAATCTTTTAGTATAATAGATAAGGATGTGTGTGTGGCTATTTTATTTAATTGTAATTCCGTAAATGTCACTCACATTTTAAGGTTAACAAAAAAAATTATGTAGAAAAAAGCTGAATGTTTTAACTAATTGTTGTCATGTTTCATTTTCACTTTCACTAAATATTTTTTACATTCTTTTATACATTATAGAAAACAAACTTAGAGTTATATTATCGTATGTTACAATCTTTTTCAATTATATTTTTCTTATTTATGTTGTATGCATTAACGTTGCATGAAAAACCTAACCAAAATATCTTAACTACAATTATTTGCCATTATAAACTCACGTCGCTATATACGGATACTCGTCTAGTATTAAAGAATTGATTTATCCGTTTCAAGTTTATTTTCCATCTAACAATGTACATAGTTACAGAGTTCATTTAGTTTTTAATCAATGGCTTTAATTTACGGATAATATAATAAACGTAAAATGATTCTAATTATTAGTAGTTGACAATATTTTGAGGACAAACGAAAAAAAAGAAATTAAGCAATAAAAGTAAGAAGGAAGCTTAAACATTATTTATCGCTTATATAAAACTAGCAGGATATTCGGGTAATGTGGTCGTGGGTACCCTATGACTAAATTTTTTGGCGAGCAAATGTTTTTTATGTATATGTTTTTTATAAACAATATCTTTACGAATGAATAACAACTTTTAATTAAAATATCTATTCTCATATCCAAATAAACATAAGGTCTGAATTAAAGAAAGTAACATGTCTAGCATTTTAGAAACATAATTTAAAGATAAACGCCACTATGAATTTGACATAACATAATGGAGGCGTTGGAGGAATTCCCGTACTATAATAGAGGCGTTGGAGGAATTTAAATCTATTTTGGGCTTGGTTCCAAGTGTCCCGAAGAGTACCTCCTTCTTTTGTAATGTTCCTAATCATGTTAAATTGTCTATTCTTCTTATTATGCCATTCGAAGCAGGAACCCTCCCGATCAAGTACCTAGGTGTCCCATTAATTTCATCTCGATTGTTATACAAGGATTGCAAAATCCTTGTCAAAAGGGTGCATAATCGGGTTCAAGATTGGAAGAACAAAAGCTTATAGTTTGCAGGTAGACTTCAACTTGTTATATCGGTTATTTCTTCTATGCATGGATATTGAGCTTTGGTGTTCATTTTGCCTATTCGTATTATCCATGATATTGATCAGCTAATGAGGGGATTTTTATGGTGCCATGGTGATATGAAATGAGGCAAGGCTAAGGTCGCATGGGATACTTTGTGCCTTTCTAAATATGAAGGTGGTATAGGTATTTGAAACCTGGAGAAGTTTAATATTGCTCTTATGACTACACATATTTGAACATTTTAACTCGGAAAGAGTCTCTATGGGTTCGTTGGATTCATGCATATAAACTAAAGGGCAGAAGCTTTTGGGACGTGCCAATTTCGTCTAATGTTAGCTGGGGATGGCAGAAATTAATTCAGATTCATGATATGGTTAGACCATACTTTTGGCATCGAATCAGTAATGGATTGAAGACATCTTTCTGGTTTGATGCTTGGTGTGATCAGTGCCCTCTTAGAGACAACTTCACTGTCTAATATATCGAGTGAAGGTTTTACTCTTCGTGAATCTATGGCAGATTTGTGCTCAAACGAGACATGGAATTTACCTTCTACTTGGTACAACCTATACCCGGTCCCCAATCAGGTCACCTCACCGATTATCATTGCTAATAAACAAGACCAGATTGTGTAGAGAACAAGGGATGGTGGATTGCTTGATTTTGCTGTGAGAGTCGTTTGGGACTCGATTATGCCACGCGGTCAAGAGGTTGATTGGTTTCGTATGGTATGGTTTTCGTCATGTATTCCTAGACATGCTTTTCACTTATGGCTTATCATGTGGAGGAAACTTAAAACACAAGACAAATTGAGGCAATGGGATGTTGGCTGATACACGTATAATAGGTAAGTATAAAGAAATTCACTAATAATCCTTGAGGACAAAGATTAAAAGCAAACTCTACACAAAATATCGTACGTTTAACCGGTAAGTGTTCACCGGGTAATACGCCCAAACACACTATATATATATATATATATATATATATAAGTATATTAGGATGTAAACAATTATAGTATAGTAAGTATTTTCCGTCGGATTTAAGAAACAAACTTTTAACCAAAGTTGTCTCAAAAACCTCCCGGGTCGTTTGTCCTCGGCGAAGTGCGAATTGACATTCGGTAACGTTCGTGATCGCGTAATTTGAATGGTTTCAAAGATTTTGATTTTGATTTCTAACTCTACTAATGAAAACGAATAAAACATGTAAAAACAAGAAAGCATTTAAAGCACTTAAGAAAAAAAGCACGAAAATGTAAAAGGGAATTAATAAAACGCGACATTTAAGCGACTATGACAAATTTAATTCCTACGAATGCAAATTTAATTTTAATAAATCCTAAATGACAAAAGAAATTTTTTAGAAAAAGAATTATATTTTTTTGCTTTTTATTTTATCTATTATGAATTAAGAATGATTTTAATCTAGAAAATTAATTAAAAATTGTAAACTAACTCTAAAAATTATAGAAAATTTATGAAAAGTACTTAGGACAATTAAGAATCTATTAAAAATGCTAACTCAAAAATTTGCTTAATGAATAAGCAGAAAATAAGCCATAAAGCTCGAATAAGCAAGATGGAAGAAACACCTTAAATGATAAATGCGTTGGGACTTTAATGAAAAAGTCCCAAGGGCGCAGTGGTTAAGTGTGTGTTATGCTAAGATGTGTGTGTGCAAAGGGGGAGGTCAAGGGTTCGACCCCCATGGCTTCTTTTTTGCTAAAACTTTTTATTTTAGAAAACTTTTTACAAAAACTGAAAGAACACATTAAAATAAGTAATTTTTATAACTGGAGCTTTTTATGAAACTGAAAAATAAGCTCAGAATAAGATTTTAAAAGTGACATAATGCCATTTAAAACTTTTATGAAAATTTGCTAAAACTGTTTTGAACTTAAGGACTAAAAAAAGTAATGAAAAATTTAATAAGCTGAAAACCAAACAAAATCTAAACTCTAATAAGCAATAAGACAGAAAATAAGCAAACGCTATAAGCTAAATTGAGCTTAAACAAGCTCAACAGTACTAACTTAGAGTTAGAACTGCTAGCTTATATCCCTAAGCTACTAGTGCTTTTAGAACCTTCAATAAGCAAAAGAGAGCTAAAAAGCTAATCCTAGATAATTACCTAATCCTAATAAGCAATTATGAAAAGGTTTAAACCAACTAAATAAGCTGAAAAGCCTTAATAAGCTAAAATGCAATTAAGACTAAAGCTGGCAGTTTTAAATGAAAAAAAACTGGCTGACTTTAAGCTTAATTTTAGAAAAGATAAGCATTTGGAAATTGGTAAAGACTAAAGACAGATAAAGATTGACAAACAAAGAACACATAAAAACTAAGATAAGGTAATTTGGCTTAAAAAATAAGCTAAAGAAAAGGTATTTAAATCTGACAAAATAAGACTGTTTTTCGCCTTTTGGTTTTTGAAGAAAAAGAGACACTTTTAAGCTTCATTATTTAGGACTTAAGCTAAGCTCACTAACTATAAGCTAAAAACAGATTAATCTTATCCTCTAATAAGCTCAAATCAGAAAAAACTAAATCATAAATCATCTTAAACCTAATCTAAATTTGCTTATGAGAAACTAAATTTTAAGGAACTAAACATTTATTAAGAAAACTGTTATGGCATTAAAAGGAAAAACCAAATGACCACTTCTAAAATTAAACACTTAAATGCAGTAGAAACAATACTGTAAATCATAAAATTCAGATCCTAATGCATAACATGAACAAATTATCAAAATTAGAACTTAGGAAAATTCTTTTCAAAACAACACAGATTAGAAAAAATGAATTTACTAACATATAAAACTTATTTAAAACTCCCTAAATAGCTTTTAAAAACTCATGATTAGACTTACTTAGAGCTTATAAAAGTTACGTTAACAAATGAAGTGAGCTCAAACAGTGGTAACCTTAGTTTCCACTGTTTGTGCCAAACACTCCCTTAAATCCTGATCTTTCATTTTTTAAACTAAACAAACCAAATTAAGCTTCCATTAGTGAAAACAGATGGAGGTTAAGACATTTTGAGGACATATAAGCAATAAGAAAGGACAAATAAGCTCTAAGCAATAGAGTAAATTAAAAAAACTTATAAGAATTAATCTAGGGACAAATTTTGATGAAAATACAAAGCAAGCTGACAAAGGCTCAAAACTAAACTAGATAAGCTATAGTAAAACTGATTAAGCAATTATAAGCAGGACATAAGCACACATAAGCAGAAATAAGCAAACAGTTAAAATAAGCTAAAATTGTGGAAAGGAGAATGTACCTTTGTCCCAGCTAAACTGGGACTTATTTTGCTTAAAATAACTTAAATCAACAAGCTAGCTTATGAAATAAGCTAAGAATAAGCCTATAAGTCCATCCAAATCTGACTTATCTTCCAGATGGCTTATTCAACAATTTATGGTAATTTGAGAGTAATTTTGGCTTATTCAGCTAAGCTTTAGAAGGCTTAGCTGAATAAGCAACAAATTAGAAGGTAAGGAGCTTAAGTGAGCTTATTGAGCTTATATCTAATACATTAAAACCATGATTGCTTGATAATAAAACAGAATTTAAAGAACAATTTAAATGAAAACAGAATTTTATTAAATTCAAAAGAGATTACACTGTTCAAAAGGAAATTACATTGAGAAAAGAATAATAAGCTAAAAATAAGCTACTAAACTAAATTAAGCTACTCCTACCCTAGATGCCCCCAGCTGTGTGAGCTTCTCTTCTATTTATAGTGATGTGAGAACCTTCTAGGACTTTAGACGCTCCTCCTGTGTTTGTTGTGTGAGGAGAAAAACCTTTAGCCTTCAATCTTTATCCACAGCCCTTGATCATTACTTGTTTCCCAATCTTCAATCTATACCCTTGGATCAATTCCCACTCCACACGGATCGCCAGCGTGGACTGACAAGGGTTGTCAGAGGTGTCAGCTTCTAGAAGCCTTACAAGCGTGTATGATTTACCCTGGTGTGTGTTCTTGTAAAAGTGAAAAGGAGGGAAAGAGTTGAAGGGGATAAACAGTAACAAATTTTGACCCGTTGATTTGGGGATTTAACTTGGATGTATAAAAGGGAAGATGGGCCTTGACCTTTTTATAAATAATTTGGGCCGGGAAGGGTTATGGATTAAAATCAAAGGGTTTTGGACTAATGGTTTTATATAAAAGGGAATTAGGGCTTTTAAGTATATTAGGTTTATGATTTGGGCTAACCTGGCCCATTAAGTGGGCCCGGGTTGGTCCGTGAAGTATGGGTACGCCTTAGGCTTCGGGTTTTTCGTCCTCTTTCCATTCTCGTGCTCAGCTTTGTCCGTTTTTGCTTCAATTTTGTCCTTTTTGATAAATATCCGAACCTGCAAGACACAAATCACAAAACAAACGTATACAATGCATTTTTATCATGTTTTTGGTCATTTTAGCTTGTTTAATAAGGTAAAAGGTATGTGCAAAATAGCAAATACCATTGGCGATATGGTCGACTTAAACTTGCTTCATTGTCCCTTGTGTAAGCTCATTCGTGACTCACACGAACACCTATTCTTTGAGTGCCCTTTCTCTTTGAAGGTGTGGAAGTTGGTTTTGAAAAGGGATGACCTTCGTAATGCTCCTGTTAGGCTTGATGATATTACTACATGGTTACTTCCTTTATCATCAAAGAGTTCTATCATTAGTGTGGTTTCCCGTCTCGTTTTTGCAGCTTCAACATATTTTATTTGGCAAGAGAGGAACAATCGTATTTATTCCAAAGGCATGAGAAAGGAGGAACAAGTTTGTGATAGTATTATAGAGATCGTTAGACTGAAGCTCCTCTCGTTGCGGTTCAAAAAATCAACAAATGTCTTACAGACCTTGCAAGTTTGGAAGATTCCTTTCCAAGTCAAGTAACATCGCTTGGTGTTGCTTACTGTTTTTATTCTTTTAGTCCAAGAGTCCCCTTGTTTTGCTATTATTAGCTTTGTTTCGTTTTATTCGAGTGTGTTTGATACTTTAAGGTTTGCTAGTGAAAGTAGGCTAGAGTGGGTCATGACCACTCTCTCTTGTAATTAACATTGTTTTCTTCATATTTTATATTCATCGGGTATTGAAACCCTTTACCTAATTTTTTTTTGACATAACATAGCTCTAGATATGCTATACTTTAAATTTGTTTCTTGATATTATAAACATGTAACATTTTCCCAATAAATTTGACTTAAAGAAGATAGGACTAAGTTTTATTTAACAAAGGTGTTCATGTTTTAAAATAATATCCAAAATACTTATACAAAAAATAAATTAATGCATAATTATAAAATACAAATACAATAAAATAATGACTGGATAAACAAAACACATCTATTATACTAAAAGATACAACCTCTAAATTTAGTGGGGTAGTATCCATTAAATGCTTAAGCATGTGGTGAACTTCTATTCAAGCAATTGCATTCATTCTGCAACACTTGTGATTATGGATTTGTACACTTTTGTACATGTTATATGGATGATGATATCATGGTTTGTTGTACACTCTTGGTTAAGTGTAAAAATGTATATGTACAAAATTAGGGTTTTAAAGATTACTTAATAAGTTACAAGTGAAAGTGGTGTAAATGGCATGTTAATCTTGTTATCTTGGACTCACTTGGACAAATCATGGACTTATGGACATTACTATATGTAATAGACATATGATATATAATGTTTAAAGACTTGTTGTAATTAAATAAGTTGAGAACGTATATAATAAAGTAATACATAATTAATTATGCAAGGTTCTAAAGCGCTGTTTTGGGGTTCGTGTTTTATGACAGCCAACATTAAGCTTTATAAAGATAGTACACTCATTACGAGTCCGAATATGTAAAGAACTCAAAACCGCCTAAAAAGAAAAGATACGATAATATTACGTTTTAACGTAATACGGGTTTATAAAATAAATTTTATAAAAAGTTACTGTTCATCAGGGACATTTATTTTGGAAAACATCATTTATATGATAGAACTTTTAATTACGAGAACGTACTCGAAAGAATCGCTAAAAACGGAGCTATAACGAATAAGATACGCCATTTACGGGTTTTACGATAACTAATCTATAAAAATAACTGGTGTGAACAGTAAAAATCACTGTTCACCAGAGGACATGAAATACAAAAATGTCATATTTTGATACGTCGTCTTAATACGAAAACGTGGACATAAGAAACGAAAGAAACGGGCTTAAAACGAGAAAGATACACACTATTTTATAACTTGTGCACTATTTCCTGAGATGAATAGTGTTGGTTCGTTTTTAAAAAAAAAAAAAATTTGAAACCATTTTGGAAACACTTAAATAATATCTATACATGTTTTTAAACTTTATAAATATTATTTTACAAAGGCGATTGTGAACTATTAGTGCGACTAAACAGTATAAATACATGGTATTTATTTATCAAATGCATTTAGTCTTGAATATTCACTAAAACAAATAGAATGGTGATTATCTATATAAGAATTAAATATGGTAGTACTTACCCAACGTGATTAGTATTCTATGATCCTATATTGGATTAGGTTGCATTCGATCATTACCGTGACCCATTTTTTCCGTGATATACTTGATGTACGCTCACTCAAGTGAGTTTTTAAAGCCCCACGATTCACTGATTTTTACTTATGTTTTTGGGTGAAAACAGGCTTGTTACAAATTAATTTATATGTATAATTCAAGACTCATTATATGTGTATTTTCAACTCGTACAGATTGGTTAAAGTACCCATTTTTATTTAATCTCGGGACGAGAATTGCAATGCTTGCTTCACTATATTTTGAAAACAAGGACCTTATTTAATTGTTACCCCGAATGATTTACTGATTAGCTTAAGCGAATTGACTGGTATTAACCTGGAGGGTAAGCGCGGTGTTATGAAATAGATCTAATTGGGTTGACAACCTCCGTTCGGGTTATTAGCTATCACTATTAGAGATCGAACTAACGAACGTTTATAACATTGTCGGAGCACAACATGATATACTGATAATCTGACCCTTACGGTGCCGTTGAATAAATGGCATACTTAATAGATGAGTCCTACGTTACAGTTCCAATGTAACTTAGTAGAAATCGTAATCATTGTTTTATACACATATGAATCTTATGTTGCCTTGAATAAAGTGGCAATATATACTCGAAACATTTTGAGAAATTAAGCTCATCTGTAATATCTATTGAAAACATTTTGTGATATTGCGCTCATTACAATATATAATTGATACATTATAGATATTGTGCTCATAATAATATCTATTTGAAACATTTTGAGATATTGTGCTCATTATAATATCTATTTGAAACATTTTGTGATATTGTGCTCATTACAATATATAATTGAAACATTTTGAGATATTGTGCTCATTATAATATCTATTTGAAACATTTTGTGATATTGTGCTCATTACAATATATAATTGAAACATTTTGGAATATTGTGCTCATTACACTAAATACTTGAAACATTTTAGGATTATATTTACATTTACAAACCTATGAACTCACCAACTTTAATGTTGACACTTTTTAAGCATGTTTTTCTCAGGTGAATTAGATGCTTGGCTTTATTTGATGTGAAAAGGAGTCAAGACAATCCACAGATTTCTTTTCAAACGACACAATTAGAGGTCGTTCTCACGAGTCATGACTTGAGCAATGGTATTATGAAGTAATGCTCCCGGAAACACATTCCGCTGCGACCCATTTTTGGGGTGTTACATTTTTTGTCCTCTTTCCATTCCCGTGCTCGGCTTTGTCTGTTTTTGCTTCAATTTTGTCCTTTTTGATAAATATCCGTACCTGCAAGACACAAATCACAAAACAACGTATACAATGCATTTTTATCATGTTTTTGGTCATTTTTGGTCTTTTTAGCTTTGTTTAATAAGTAAAAGTTATGTGTAAATAGCCATACCAAATTCCCCCATACTAAGTATTGCCGTGTCTTACTCAATATTATAATAATACATTAAAAACTAAAGAATCTTATCCCCCAGATTAAATAACCTCAAAAAGTAGCTAAGTATTCATGGGGTCTAAGGGATTTAAGGAAACATAGCCTCTTGAAAAGCCCCCATTTTTTCCATTTTCAACATATTTACTAATTTTTATGCTTTACCATCACTCTTTCAAACTTCAAAAACCCCTCATAATATTGTGCTTTCATTATTCTTCGATAATACTTAGAATCATGAACAAGCAAAATAAATTCATCGTCCCAACTTTCACTTTTCCATACTAAGCTTAAAAACAAGATCATTGTCAAATACAAGTCATGATACTAACACTACTCATAAATACTAATTGTGTAATACTTTTCCTCCCTTATTCCTAATTTTGTATCTCAAGATTTTATTTTTGTCATATACCCGAAGGCTCTTTAAGACTTATTTTGATATTTATTAAATCCGAAAATAAAGCGGGACGGTTAAAGATAAAAATTAGCTTCAACCCCTATCCTTGAAAACCGATGAGGTCCACATCGAGGTGACCGAAATTTGGCTTTTATTAGGCTACTTATTTATTTAACTTGATTTACGTCATATACCCTAAGGCTCTTTAAGACATAAATCAAGTGAGATTTAATTTGCACCATATACCCTAAGGCTCTTTAAGGTACAAACAAATCATTTATTAAACATGATTCAATCATTCACGCCATATACCCTTAGGCTCTTTAAGGCATGAACAATTTAATCACTTACGCCATATACCCTTAGGCTCTTTAAGGCATAAGTAATCTCATGATTAACTCTACTTACACCATATACCCTTAGGCTCTTTAAGGTGTAAGTAAAGCAATTATTCATATGATATATATAGTATGCCAAATTCCGAATCCCGATGTGTACCTATTTTATTGGCATCGTCTTCCAAGTTAGTGGAAAGTTACTAAAAATTAAGTTGAACCGGACAACCTTATTTATTAAACATTATTAATATACAAGTGAAACAAACTAATGGGAGAAAAAGCCACAATTAATACTTATGAGCTTGAAAGAGATCCAACTACTCTACGTTTAATATCATGACTTATAATCGACTATCATTCCTCGTTCTTCGCAATTTAAAATCTCTAAGAAAGAGACTTGCGAATGCTTAGCCTAGCGAATTAAGATCGGCACTTAAACATAGTCCCATAGACTGGCACATCGTATCTAATAAATCGAGTTCGGCATAATGGATAAGCCTACATAAGACTAGCAACAAACTCGATTTAAATATGTTAAGGAAAAAGCTAAGGTATAAAACCGGTCGGATCAAAATTTATTTCTTGTTCTCACCTTTATTTGTGTTACAACACTTATTTCATCACTTTATTCCAACATTTATCACTTTTTTCACTTTATCATGCACAAATTTTTAAATTTTGCTATTTTCACATAAATCACATATTTTTGGTGGAAAAACGGGTTATACCCCAGTTGTAAAGAACAACGGTTGCAGGTATAATCAAATCGATAGATTCCCCCCATACTAAAACTACACATTGTCCTCAATGTGAGATTCCCCCATACTAATTTCAATGCATAATCTTGATATAAAGGGGTCTCTACGCAAATCTAAAGCCGTTTATTAAGTATGCTAATAGATAAACGTTAGTCGATAAGATTAAGGATATCGGATTCCCAATATAAGCATGCTAAGGATTTGAAGAGCGAGTGACGATGGACAAAACACCGAGCACGAGATCCTTCAAAATCCGGGCAATCCTGGACAAACATTAAAAACCACAAAACACGAAACACGAGAAAGGAAGAGGCGAGCCTCCTCACATCACACTTATTAATAAATAGAAAAAAGAAAAGATAGAAAGATAAGCATGGGTTGCCTCCCACGAAGCGCTTGTTTTTGTGCAAGTCTCTAGCTTCACTCACCCCATATCATCATGATATTAGGGACGACACATGTGGTAGAGCAAACTTCCATCGGACATTTAAATGCCACCGGATTAAGAGAAGAAAAATTAAAAGCGGAAATGCCGGGGTCGAAAATGATATCCTCACTCCCTGAGGAGAGAGTAAGAGAAGAATACTCAGGGTAGGTGAGAAAGGGGAGAAAAGTCCGAATGACAAATGTGAAAGAATCATCATCTTCAACGTTTTGGAAAAAAACAATCTCTCCTTCCCCTGGGTCAAAACATTCGTCTTCATTAAGCTCATCAAAATTGTTTATCACGGTCGTATCGGGCTCAATGTCGAAGGTAAAACGCTCATACTAAGGGGAATCATTGCTAAGCAATTCTTCAAGAAAACGAATATCCCCTTCTGAGTCGTAGTCGTCATTCTTAATGCCTGGTGGCATCGAGCCATCCGTAGCAAGAAATAAGTCGATCTCCTCCATATGAGAGTCACTATCCTCAACGGGGATAGGAGATGGAGATGGAGGCTCAAGAATCGTATCAGCAATTTCCGCATTAAGTTCTTCCGGCGGTCGTGGAGATGAATTATCATACGACAAATTCTCAACAAGACGGATTTCTTTCTCTAGATCAAAGTCGACTTTCTCAATTCCCGGTGGAATTGGATCGATATGAGCGAGTTCACCGGAGAATTCCTCGAGAAGATAATAAAACTTAGGAGAAGAATCAATCAAAGTATCTTAATTAAGCAAAGATTCGATAAGATTAGATTCGGCATTAAAATAATAAGGATCTATCTTAGTAGAAATGATTTCTTCATCATCAAAAAAAGTTCAAATAAATTTTGAAATTTTCCATCGGAACGTCCTCATCAGAAAGTGACTTGTCATTACTAAAGGTGAAATCGTCGTAAGAATCAAAGAGAGGATTCGAGAAAGTCGTAAAAATTTGAGAAGATTCATCATTAACTGGCACATCACACTCACTTTCATTATCGGAAGTAACCTCAGACTCACTTGGGATTGGGACAAGGTTCTCAACACTAGACTTTATTACTTCGTCTGATTCCGTTTCTGGAATAGTGCTAAGATACTCGTCCCCCATACTTAGAGAGTTATCGGGTTCCTCGGTTGGTAAGTCGGGTGTGATTGCTTTAGACGATCTATATAAAATAGTATGCTCATCATCATCATTATCATCATCGTCAATCATAGGAAAACTCTAATTTAGAATAAAACTTTGAGCTTCTTGCTCCTCCTGTTCTTCCTGAACTACTTGCTCTTCTTGTTTCAGCAGGATTCCATCACAAATTTTCAAATCGTTAAGAAGTTTAAGCATCAATTCTTGTATATCCCCTGGTTGATTTTGCTCTTCTTCAATAGCTTGCTTAATTTTAAGAAATGTATCCTCAGCTAACAAGAAAGCCATTGGTTTTTCTTCAGGAGGTATATGGTCAAATTTCTTTAAAAAGGTTTGAATAGTTTCCATTAAGTTTTCTTTGGCTTGCAAAATTTCTTTACTCATTTCTTGAGGAAATTGATGAACGACGGGCAACTGCGGGGGTTGAAATTGGTCAAAACCGGAAGCATTAGAATTATAGAAATTTTGGTTCATCAGTTGACACTGAAATTTTTTGTGAGGACCCCCGCAGTTTTCACAAACAAGATTTTGTTGTGAAAAATTCGGTAAAGTTAGTGAAAAATTATTATCGAAGTTTTGATCGAAACACGGGTTCTGATTGTAAACAAACGAAACTTGAGGTGAACAATCGTAACCAAAATGAGCATCGTTGACACATAACTCACAAATAATCGTCTCGTACTGGGGTTGTGGAGGGTAGTCGGAAAAATTGAGAGAATTCGGATTTGTATCGTACTTATAATGAAAACAAAGTCCTCCATAACGCATATTTCCACACCTTTCACAATTACATTGTCGACAAATCGAACCGTCTAAAGGACCTCCACACCCGTAGCAACTAGGTTGGTAATATGACGTCATTAGAATTAAACAATATAGAGGATAAGAAGAAAGAATTAAACGGAATTGAGTATATAGAAGAATATTTTTAGATTTTTAAAATAATACATAAGGAAAAAGAAATTAAAATAAGAAAGAAAATATTTTTGGATTTTTTTAATATTAATATTAGAAGAAAATATTTACAAACGGAAAATAAGTTCATGAGGAAGGTTCTTCAAAACACTAATCTTCGAACGAAACACGATAATCGTATACACACCTCACCAGATCATCGGAACGCCAAAAAATTTTATTTCAACGTATAATAAGGTAAAGTATAAAGAAATTCACTAATTCCTTGAGGACAAAGCATTATAAGCAGACTCTACACAAAATATTGTACGTTTAACCGGCGTAAGTGTTCACAGGTGGTATACGCCCAAACACCACAGCACACTGTATAATGATATTAGTATAGTTAATTGATACGCCCAAACATACTATATATAATATAAGTATATAAGGATGTAAACAATTATAGTATAGTAAGTATTTTCCGTCGGATTTAAGAAACAAACTTTTAACCAAAGTTGTCTCAAAAACCTCCCGGGTCGTTTGTCCTCGGCGAAGTGCGAATTGACATTCAGTAACGTTCGTGATCGCGTAATTTGAATGGTTTCAAAGATTTTGATTTTGATTTCTAACTCTACTAATGAAAACGAATAAAACATGTAAAAACAAGAAAGCATTTAAAGCACTTAAGAAATAAAGCACGAAAATGTAAAAGGGAATTAATAAAACGCCACATTTAAGCGACTATGACAAATTTAATCCCTACGAATGCAAATTTAATTTTAATAAATCCTAAATGACAAGAAAATTTTTAGAAAAAGAATTATATTTTTTTGCTTTTTATTTTATCTATTATGAATTAAAAATGATTTTAATCTAGAAAATTAATTAAAAATAGTAAACTAACTCTAAAAATTCTAGAAAATTTATGAAAAGTACTTAGGACAATTAAGAATCTATTAAAAATGCTAACTCAAAAATTTGCATAATGAATAAGCAGAAAATAAGCCATAAAGTTCGAATAAGCAAGATGGAAGAAACACCTTAAATGATAAATGCGTTGGGACTTTAATGAAAAAGTCCCAAGGACGCAGTGGTTAAGTGTGTGTTATGTTAAGACGTGTGTGCAAAGGGGGAGGTCATGGGCTTGACCCCCATGGTTTCCTTTTTGCTAAAACGTTTTATTTTTGAAAACTTTTTATAAAAACTGAAAGAACACATTAAAATAAATAATTTTTATAACTGAAGCTTTTTATGAAATTGAAAAATAAGCTCAGAATAAGCTTTTAAAAGTGACAGGATGCCATTTAAAACTTTTATGAAAATTTGCTAAAACTGTTTTGAACTTAAGGACTAAAAAAAGTAATGAATAAAATAGTAATGAAAATTTTATTACTGCTGAAACCAGAACAAAATCTAGAACTCTAAATAAGCAATATAAGTCAGAAATTAAGAAACTCTGTTAGAAGCTAAATTGAGCTTAAACAAGCTAACAGTACTACTTAATGTTAGAACTGCTAGCTTTATCCCTAAGCTATCTAGTGCTTTTAGAAACCTTCAATAACAATAATCAAAAGAGAGCTAAAAAGCTAATCCTAGATAATTACCTAATCCTAATAAGCAATTATGAAAAGGTTTAAACCAACTAAATAAGCTGAAAAGCCTTAATAAGCTAAAATGCAATTAAGACTAAAGCTGGCAGTTTTAAATGAAAAAAAACTGGCTGACTTTGAGCTTAATTTTAGAAATGATAAGCATTTGGAAATTGGTAAAGACTAAAAATAGGTAAAGATTGACAAACAAAGAACACATAAAAACTAAGATAAGGTAATTTGGCTTAAAAAATAAGCTAAAGAAAAGGTATTTAAATCTGACAAAATAAGACTATTTTTGGATTTTTGGTTTTTGAAGGAAAAGTGACACTTTTATGCTTCATTATTTAGGACTCAAGCTAAGCTAACTAACTATAAGCTAAAAACAGATTAATCTTATATAATAAGCTCAAATCAGAAAAAACTAAATCATAAATCATCTTAAACCTAATCTAAATTTGCTTATGAGAAACTGAATTTTAAGGAACTAAACATTTATTAAGAAAATTGTTATGGCATTAAAAGGCAAAACCAAATGACCACTTCTAAAATTAAACACTCAAATGCAGTAGAAACAATACTGTAAATCATAAAATTCTGATCCTAATGCCTAACATGAACAAATCATCAAAATTAGAACTTAGGAAATTCTTCAAAACAGCAGGATATAAAACATGAATTACTAAACTTAAAAACTTATTTTAAAACTCTAATAGCTTTTAAAAACTCATGATTAGACTTACTTAGAGCTTATAAAAGTTGGGTTAACAGATGAAGTGAGCTCAAACAGTGGTAACCTTAGTTTCCATTGTTTGTGCCAAACACTCCCTTAAATCCTGAACTTTCATTTTTTAAACTAAACAAACCAAATTAAGCTTCCATTAGTGAAAACAGATGGAGGTTAAGACATTTTGAGGACATATAAGCAATAAGAAAGGACAAATAAGCTCTAAGCAATAGAGTAAATTAAAAAAACTTATAAGGACTAATCTAGGGACAAATTTTGATGAAAATACAAAGCAAGCTGACAAAGGCTCAAAACTAAACTAGATAAGCTATAGTAAAACTAATTAAGCAATTATAAGCAGGACATAAGCACACATAAGCAGAAATAAGCAAATAGTTAAAATAAGCTAAAATTGAGGAAATGAGAATGTACCTTTGTCCCAGCTAAACAAGGACTTATTTTGCTCAAAAGAGCTTAAATCAACAAGCTAGCTTATGAAATAAGCTAAGAATAAGCCTTATAAGCCCTTCCCTCTCTGGCTTATCTTCCTAGTGGCTTATTCAGCTAAGCTTTAGAAGGCTTAGCTAAATAAGCAACAAATTAGAAGGTAATGTGCTTAAGTGAGCTTATTGAGCTTATATCTAATACATTAAAACCATGATTGCTTGATAATAAAACAAAATTTAAAGAACAATTTAAATAAAAACAGATTTTTATTAAATCCAAAAGAGATTACACTGTTTAAAAGGAAATTACATTGAGAAAACAATAATGAGCTAAAAATAAGCTACTAAACTAAATTAAGCTACTCCTACCCGAGATGCCCCCAGCTGTGTGAGCTTCTCTTCTATTTATAGTGATGTGAGAACCTTCTAGGACTTTAGATGATCCTCATGTGTTTGTTGTGTGAGGAGAAAAACCTTTAGCCTTCAATCTTTATCCACAACCCCTGATCATTACTTGTTTCCCAATCTTCAATCTATACCCTTGGATCAATTCCCACTCCACATGGATCGCCAGCGTGGACTGACAAGGGTTTTCAGAGGTGTCAGCTTCTAGAAGCCTTACAAGAGTGTACGATTTACCCTGGTGTGTGTTCTTGTAAAAGTAAAAAGGAGGGAAAGAGTTGAAGGGGAAATTTTGACCCGTTGATTTGGGGATTTGACTTAGATGTATAAAAGGGAAGATGGGCCTTGACCTTTTTATAAATAATTTGGGCCGGCAAGGGTTATGGATTAAAATCAAAGGGTTTTGGACTAATGGTTTTATATAAAAGGGAATTAGGGCTTTTAAGTATATTAGGT